>MU190665.1:22587-41038 GCA_016904865.1 Pissodes strobi | reverse complement strand
TTGTATTAAATTGACAAAGCTAAAAACATTCATCAAATTAAATTACAGGACAAAATCAAAATTAGATCCGAAGTACTCCCCAAGTGAATAGAAAGCACCCGCCAGAAGATAATCCTTAACTTGTCTCTTAAATTGATTAAAATCAAGACTCTTTACAGATGTTGGAATACAGTTAAAAAATTTTATCGCTAAGTATCTGGTTCCATTTCTGGACCTTTCAAGCCGACCGAACTCTGGCACAAGAGAATCGTAATTTCTAGTTTGATAAATATGTTGTGTATTATAAAGATCTATATTTTGATGAACATGTAACAGGCACTGCATAATGTATACAGAAGGCAGTGTGAGAATCTTCAGGCTCTTAAAAAACCGTTTACAATCCTCCCGATAACCCTGTCCAGTGATTATACGAATACATTTTCGCTGCTGACCAAACACCTTATCTACATGGCAAGAATGTCCCCAGGAAAGGATTGCATATGTTAGTTGTGAGTGAAAGTTACTATGATATGCTGTAAGAAGAGTTTGCAAGGAGGTGACCTTAGCAAGATTTCTAAATAAAAAGAGTTGGCTGGATAGCTTTTGAGAAAGTTTCAGTATGTGCTGTTCCCAAGTAAGTCCCTGATCAAGATAGACACCAAGAAATTTTGCTTCTCGTGAACAATTTGCTAAGATGGGATGTGCAACAGTATTATGCCTTAGGGTGAAGTTCACTGTTTGTGATTTTGAGTTATTGAGAGAAAGACGATTAGCCAAAAACCACTCGAACAAACTGCTCTCTGTGGCCCTAAAATCCATATCATCAATCTGGGATGGGTGATAACTTTGATAGTATGTAGTATCATCAGCAAATAGAACTGTGTTTATTGGGCCCTCCTGTGAAAATCCCAAGTCATTAATATAAATGAGAAATAGTATTGGACCCAGGACTGACCCTTGAGGCACTCCATACCTCAAAGGTTTTACATCAGATTTAAGCTGGTTAAAAGACACATACTGAAATCTATCTGATAGATAAGACTCAATCAATTGAATGGACATAGGATGAAAGTTATATGCATGAAGTTTTTTAAGAAGGATACTGTGAGTGACACAATCAAAAGCTTTTGTAAGGTCAAGGAATGAGGCAAGGGTATCGAGAAAGCCTTCAAATCCTTCCAAAATATTGCTTGTAAAATGGTCGATAGCAAGTGTTGTTGTCCTGTTCTTTCTGAACCCAAATTGAGCCACAGCAAAAAGCCGATTAGATTCAAAATAGTCATTAATCTGCTTCTTTAAAATTCTCTCAAATACTTTAGAAAGAATTGGTAAAAGAGAAATTGGACGAAAGTTATTGTGATCATCAGCCGAACCCTTACCTTTAAAGAGAGGTATGACTTTTGCGGTTTTAATCACTGAAGGAAAAATGCAAGATGAAATTGAGTAGTTCATTAAGTTAGTTAAAGGTATAATAATGTTGTGTTTAATTGCTTTGATTACTTTTGTGTTCATTCCATCAGAGTCCTTACTGTGGCTATTTTTTAATTCATCAATTGCTCCTGAAACTTCATCCAAATTTGTTGGCTTAAACCTGAAGCAAGAATGATCAGAATGTGGTATAGAACTAAGGTATGTATCAAAAGAAGACTAAAAGGAAAAATCGTTTACATCGTCTAATCTGTAGACACAATGCAGGTCAGTTTGAAACTGAATACTTTGCACTAAAAAAAAGCATTAAACAGCAAGCCAAAATTGAATTCTTAAATTACCAGCAAAATATCGAACTTGATGTGAATGTAAATCCCCAAAATTTCTGGGCCTACGTTAAAAGCAGAAAGGGTCATGCTGGGATACCGGGAGAGATGTTGCCTGAGAACATACATTATAGTGATCCCCAGAATATCGCAGATGCTTTTGCAAAATTTTTTAGTTCTGTTTATGATGGGGATGTGGGTACAAGTCCTGTCAACGGTCAGTGGGGGGTATTTGACTTCCAGTCGATTACCGTAAACGAAATAATAAATAGTATAAAAGATCTTAAACCTAAAAAATCAACGGGTGTTGATGGTATACCTAGTTACATCTATAAAGGTTGTGCAGAACAGCTGGCACTTCCGTTATGTCATATTTTTAATCTTTCTATCAAAAATAGCCTATTTCCAGAGAGTTTTAAGACATCTGTCATAACACCAGTTTTTAAAATTGGAAAAATAAACGATATATCTAATTATAGACCCATTAGTTTAATCAACACCGTAGCAAAAATTTTTGAAAAAATAATTCACAATGCTGTTTACGACTGGATTGGACCTACAATCTCCAATTCCCAGCATGGATTCTTGAAAGGTAGATCAACTATTAGCAATCTGTGTGTTTTTGCTGAGCATGCTGCTGAGGCAATTAAGGGCGATGGTCAACTGGATGTCATCTACACCGACTGTGCCAAGGCTTTTGACAGAGTTAATCACAAGATACTTCTTAACAAACTTGTAGATCAGGGTTTTTCTAAACAGTCATACTTGTTCATAGAGTCTTATTTGAGACAACGGCTTCAGTCGGTGAAGGTCGGGGAAAGTTTTTCTGAACGGTTTGTAAGCACGTCTGGAGTGCCACAAGGTAGTATACTGGGGCCCTTACTTTTTGTCATTCATATTAATGACTTACCTTCCGTCGCAAGAGAATCTATGAGCCTTCTTTATGCCGACGATTTTAAACTATACAAAACTGTATATTCCAATGAAGACTCTACTCAACTACAGCATGATTTAAACAGTGTATCGGCTTGGTTTGATCTAAATGGGATGTCTCTAAATGTTGAAAAATGTTCTACCATGTCGTACACCAGGAAGGTTCACCCATTAGTCAATAATTATCACATCAATAGCAAATATTTGGAACGTAAGACAAGGGTGAAGGATCTCGGAGTACTTTTCCAGTGCAACTTAAAATTTAATGATCATCTTGAATATTGCACAAATAAGGCTTATAGATCTCTGGGGTTCCTGATTAGAAACTGCGGTTCTTTTAAAACATCTACAATCAGTAAGCTTTATAATGCATTGGTTCGTCCGCACGTAGAATACGCCTCTACAGTCTGGATGCCTAATGCAGCCACAAATGTTAACATAGTGGAAAAAGTTCAGAGAAGGTTTCTTCGATACTTGCATCTAAGGGAATATGGTACTTACCCATATATGGTTTCGTACAAGTCTATGTTGGAGAGTTTTTCTTATCAAACACTTGAGCATAGACGCGACTTACAAGCAATAATATTTATATATTTAATATTGAATAATCTAAAATATGAAAACTGTGATATTGTTAATTTTATCAATTTTAGAGTCCCTAAAGTACATTTAAGAATTTTAAAGACTGAATTGTTTTATACTCGTGTGAATGACATTTCCCCAATTAATACCATGCTGCAAAGATGCAACGCTTTGTGCGCGGGTGATGTAAGCTTCGATATGTTCAACACATCCATCAGTGTGGTTCGAAGATTGTTGCTAGATGCTGCAGGCTGATGCATGGGCGTAAATGGCTGTTATTTTATTTTTCTTGTTGTGATCTGTTAATCAATTGTTCCTTTAGCCTGTTTTTTTTCTTGTTCCTTTATATGTAATAACCATGCATATGGTGTTTGTAAAGTGTATTAAAATAAATAAATAAAAAAATGATTAAGTTTACTTATTTCATTTTCAGCTATGTCACAGAAGAAACTATTAAAACTATTTGCATTGAGTGGTGAATTTTTTATTGGTAAATTCTTATTTTTCGTGTTTATAAGGGACCACATAGCCTGCTGACGATTGTTAGAATTTAATATAGCATGTCTGTATTTTTTTCTATATTGAGAAAGGGTTTCCTTTGATACTAAAATGGGATCTCTTTTGTTTAAAGATGTCAAAAATTGTAACCTCTCCCTCATAAGTTTCAATTCGTCATTGAACCAGGAAAACTTTTTAAATGGTTTACCTTGCTCGATAAGCATAGATTTTTCAGGGAAAGACAGAATTATTGCCTCTGTTAAAGAATTAATAAACATTTTGAACCTTGAATCCACATCAATACATTCATTGTCGATAAAAAGAAAATTTTGAAAACGAAGACTGTTATTTAAAGAGGCTAGTCCCATCTCAGTAATAGGCCTGTAACATACTCTAGTTTTTGAAGTATTATGGGATACTTGACATTTAAGCAATATGTCTTTGTGGTCTGAAGTGTGAGTAAGATCAACAGCTTCGGATTTTAACAAGGAATCATGAATATTTGTAAACACATTATCAAGACATCTACTATAACGAGTGTTAAATTTTATTGATTTTTTGAGGTTATAGGACCGAAAGAAATTGCACAGATCCAAGGCTGCAACATCCCTCTCATTGAAATGCACATTAAAATCCCCTGTTACAATAAGAGGTTTATTAGTATTTAACTTTTTGAAAATTTTTGACATTGTATCAAACAATTGATTTAAGTCACCATCAGGAGTACGATATACAGTAACAAGTTGAACATCAAGTTTTTCCAAAAGTATACCTGTTATTTCACAATGTTTTTCGAGAGAAAAACCTTCAAGATTTAATGAAACAGAAGCAAAGTTTTCTTTAATATATATACTTACACCCCCATGGGAGCCCACCGACCTTGAAAAGCCAGAAATCATTCTGTAGTTCTTGATTTTAATTGAAAATAGTTCCTCAGATACTAGCCAATGTTCATTTATACATAAGCAATCTGCCGATACTTCATTGAGGAGCACCTCCAGATCCAAAAAAGAGGTACGCAAACATTGTATATTACAGTGTAAAACACTTAGACAATAAGTATGTAATTTGTTATTAAAATTTCCCAAAATATTTTTATTACAATTATTATGTACAGGAACAGTTACTGCCCCACGGTGTTCTTCAGCTGGCTTACTGAGGATCGAGGGCGTTGAACATGGAGAAAATGGTTTATGGTAGTCCCCAATGGCCACAAATCGGATGACATTATGGCATCATTGTTCCTCCTGGGAACTCCTACCTTAAATGAGCTATATATGCGGTCCTTTTTGGTAACCATCCTCTCGCACACACAACCCTGGTCGAGCTCATATTTTTTGAGGAAGTTGACGACGTCAGTTGCTGTAGTCTCGGGAGCAAAACCTGATACAAACACCCATGATTTATTGGTAGTGGGTGCCACAACCTTTAGCAGGTCATCCGTGTTAGCGCCTTTCTTGGGACTTGGTCTCCTGTTTTGACTCCTTTTTTTATAGGACACCAATTTAAAATCATCATTTTCGGTCACTTCCTCTCGGATGGTAGGAAGTATTGGTAGGTCTGAGGAGATTTGTGAATCTGGATTGGCATTATTGGCAATTTGGTTTTGATCTTGCTGAGTGCAATGAGATTGCAATTTATGTTTTTGTTTTTGATGTCCGTCACCGGCAATGACATGTTTGACTTTGACACTTGTCACTGCGGACTGCCAAACTGTCGGCAATGCGGTGTTGCCAACAGCAAAATTACTGGTCCCCGCATGAACATCTCCGCCGTTGACCCCAATGCTCGAGACACTAGGGTCCGAGAACTCAGAGACCCCAGTGTCTGTCAGAACAGCGTGACACTCGGTAGACATCTCAGGCACATGCGCAGATTGCTCCACATTTCCCGCCGTTTTTTTGGGGGACGATGGCTTTCTAACCTCACTTCTTGTGCTTTCCAGCTTTTCCTGAAGGATTACCTGATTTTTGCTCAGCAATTCGTTGTTTTCCACCAATAGCTTATTCTTGTCCTCAAGAAGCTTGATGATTATTTCGTACAGGCCCTTCTCTGTCTCCCAAAAGTCAACACATCCGTACGCCGGAATGTGACGACAAGCTGCAGACTTCTGAGTGGCTGCCTGAATTAAACAGGATGAATGGAATGATTTTTCACATTTCCCGCATTGCACTGTACAAGACGAACTTTTATTACAATGAAAACAAGAAATTTTCGACTTTTCATCGCGTTTTTCGCGTTGTTTTACAGACGCACTTGCCAAAACAATCTGATCGTCAGCCATCTTGGAACACAAGAACGCATAATGACCTACGCATACAGTTTCTACTGCTGGGAAGGTCCTGGAGTGCCACGCTGCATTTGACAACAGGCTACCTGTCGAAGTGAGGGAACTGCCAATAAAACGATTTAAAGCTGTGATTAAAGGATATTTATTGAACAAAGTATTTTATAGTGTTGATGACTTTTTAAATTGTAATGTATCAAAGGCTGACTTGTTCTAGTTAGTCTTCTTTAGTTCATTTGAGTGCGGTGTTTATTATTGTGTGTAATTGAGTTGACAGTCCCGTCAATTTTATGTTCTGTAATTTGTAGGTTTAAGTCTATTTTATATTTTTATTTATAGTTTTATTCCTCAATTTGTACCTAACTCTAACTTTTGACGATTGTTAAGACTTTGAAGTTTTTGTCATGAATAAATCTATTGTCTATAACATCAACCTATCGACACAGCTTATTCACTACCAACTAGTCATCTTGGGGCGGCATCCTTTGATTTGGGACAGTCAATAACCAAATTTTGCAAATTTTAGAAGAGGCCCATGACTCAATATTGTTTTAAATGTCTGGGCATCTGAATAATACTTTTGACAGTTCATTTGATTAAAAAATCGTTTAAAACGATTTTAAATGGCAAAATTGTACAAAAAACCAAAATTTCCATGGCTTCGGACAAATTTATTGTGGATTTTGAAGCAAAAATTCATTTTAAATTCAACCATCTATTAAAAATAAGTTGTGTTATGGATCCAAATACACTACGAATATAAATATAATGAAAATCAAATACCGCCCTAGCAGTTATCTTTTTAGAAGCGCCATTTGAGTTGTTGCAATCGTGACCGTCCTGGATTAGCTTGCTCCTCAATGCACATGGGTTATAATGTCACATCAGTTTACCCATTCCATTCCCACATTTCCGTCTCATTTGCCGAGATTTACCCTTCTGAGAATGTAGAGTTGTTTATAGAAAATCTGGAAATTTTATTGTCGGGCATTCCTGTCAATGAAAATATAATAGTGTCTGGCGATTTTAACATAGACTTTTCTGATCATTTTAATAGTCAGACCATAACATTGTCCAATCTTTTCCAGTCTTTTAATTTGAACATGCATGTTAACCAACCAACACGTATCACGAACCATTCAGCTTCAACAATTGACTATGTATGTTCAAACCTAGGTAATGAGAATATTGTCTGTCACTGTAACAGTCCCGGGTTATCTGACCATGAGGCCATTGTAACTAGTCTATTACTTTTTAAACCCCCAAAACATACTGGCATTACGCGTGGCAGACTATTTACAAAAAAAAACTTTGCAAGATTTAGCAGTCTTAGTGATAGTGCCAGTTGGGGTGAAATCTTGAACTCAGATGATGACAAACTTGAGGCATTCCATTCATCCATATCCAATATATTCGACAAATCATTTCCCATTGTCAATAAAAAATACAAAACAAAAAAGCCTTGGTACACAAAGGGTTTGAGAATATCAGGGAAAAATATGCGGTCTCTTCATTATATTAGAAAGTTCTCAATGGACAATGAACCATTTTTAAACTATTTTTACAACTATCGAAGAATATATAGGAGCACTATTTCCCTTTCTAAGCAGCTGTACTATAGGAAACGCATCAATGAATCTTCAAATAAGGCAAAGGAATCCTGGTGTATTGTGAATCAACTCAGGGGGAAGAATGATACTCTTCCAACAGTCTCTGAATTAAATGCAGATAGGCTGAATTCCTATTACTGTGAAGTTGCTTCTGAAATGACTAGTCGCATTTGCAGCAAAAACGAACCTGAGGATTTCATGAGAGGTATTAATGTTGGAGGGACTTTCTTTTTCATTCCAACTAATGTTTTGGAGGTTAGGGACATAATAAAGAAAATCAAGAATCGAACTTGTACAGGATGGGACCAGATTTCTATGAAGATATTCTCGGCTCTTCCCACGAGGGCACTAGAAGCGCTTGCAGATGCAATAAATGCTTCTTTTTCTACCAACACATTTCCTGTATGTCTGAAGCGAGCAGTGGTTGTTCCTCTACATAAGGGTGGCGATCATGACAGTCCATCTAATTTTCGCCCAATAGCTCTTCTGCCCGCAATGTCTAAAATCGTTGAGAGGTTGGTGAAGGTTAGAATGATTTCTTTCCTGAACAGGTTTAATCTTTTGAGTCCTAGGCAGTTTGGATTCCAAGAGGCAAAGAGCACTGGAGATGCTGTATTTGACCTTCTGCATGTGCTCTACAATCGGCTTAACTCCGGTGAAGCTGCTGCAGCAGTGTTCTGTGATGTCTCCAAAGCCTTTGACAGTGTGGATCACAGAATATTGCTGTGGAAGTTGGAGAGGTATGGCTTTAGAGGCTCGTCCTTGTGCTGGTTCGAGTCCTACCTATCGGGTCGTGTTCAGAGTGTCAATTTCAAGGGCTGCTGTTCAGATGAGCAACGCATTTCTCTGGGTGTCCCCCAGGGCTCTGTCCTGGGGCCTATACTCTTCCTTTTATATATTAACGACTTGTCTCTATTATCAATAAGAGGAGAGGTAACTATGTTCGCCGACGATACCACCATTTTATGGCATGAAAAAGATGTAGAACAGCTGAAAAGGAGCTTGGACACTGACCTGATTAAGGTTAAGGACTGGTTTGATGCAAACCATCTCAGCCTTAATGTTTCTAAGACTAACTTGTTGAGTTTTAAGAGTTCTATGGATAATGTATTCTTACAAGACGAACCCATCCAGGCACAATATTCTATTAAATTTTTAGGTCTTACAATTGATAGTGAACTCAAATTCCGTGAACATATTGTTAGAGTTAGTGGTAGAGTTTCTTCTGGTTGCTATGCTCTGAGAGTGATATCAAAAAATTTAGATTTTCACATAACAAAAAATGCTTATTATGCACTTATTGAGTCTCACCTTAGCTATGGTATTTGTTTTTGGGGCTCATGTCCTGGGTATCTTTTCAACTCACTATTTGTCCTTCAAAAGAGAGCGGTTAGAACCCTTTGTGGAGTAAGGAATCGAGAGTCTTGTCGTCCACATTTTGTAAGAAATAGGATATTGACGCTCCACTCTCTATATATCCTACAAACGGCAAGTATTGTTTTTAAAAAACATAAGAATGAAATTGTCGTGAGTAATTCTTTTGGAACACGACTGACCTACACCTTCCGGCTGCCTATTCCACACACTGAGCAGGTGAAAAACTCTTTTATTTATATGGGGAAAAAAATATTTAATCATCTACCTCTTGAAATTAGGTCTATAAAATGTGTAATTAGGTTCAGGAAAGCTGTTAAAAAATTGCTAGCCGCTCAAGCATACTACTCTCTTGACGAATATTTCAATTCTGTCTTTCCATAAGTTCTCTCTAATATATTGTTAATACATATTTTAATTCATGTTATTTTTGTATATTTTATATTTAATTTTGCTATGTTTTGTTTGCTTTATTTGTTTATTTAATTTTACAAGGCTTTGTCAACAACTAATGTTATGATAATAAAGCTATTTTTGAATTTGAAATTTGAATTTGAACCCTCATACCGCCACATGATATGTTTACACATCAAAATTAAATTTAAATCTGAATATAAAACGGTGACTGTTAACATTATAAACCCACACATTTTACGCTATTTTGATATTCTTTGGGAGGATTATCGTAGATTGGACACTTTTACAATTAACTAACCATGGGAGAATCATTTTTTTTTATAAAAAATCATTAAAAACTTGTAAAAAACTGCTAGAAATGCTACTACTTTTCACTGCGGACTTTCAAACTTTCAACTTATTATTTTGTTTTTATTGAAATCGCGCAGACGGCGCAGGGCAGGTTTGTAGACCCCGCTGGGTTGCCACATTTATTCTTTAATTCTATATGATTTGAAATTAAAAGGGTATATTTTATTTCCCAGTTTGACAATTTTATGTTAGTCAATACATCAAAATTACAACAACTAATGTAAAAATAAAGAACAAAATTCAAAATAAAGCAGTTACGGGAATAGTGGGCGCGCGCACACTTGGGTTATTTTGTGTATTTATGGATTAATCACGGTTCATTAGCGTCTTGCCGCTGTGGGAAGCCTGATCCTCATCAATGTTGTTTACATATATTTTCACTTCACGCGTTTGTATAAAACGTTTCGAGAAAAGCAGGGATGTGAGAATTTGGCTGAAGTGGCGAAGCTCGCGTCTCTAGAACGCAAAGTAATTGGATCGACGCCCGGTCATTACAAGTCTCTTTTTATTGGATTAGTTAGTTTGGGTTAGTTTCTGTTGGTTGCGCCTCGCAGCGAGGGGAGGGCATTGTATGAAGTTAAAATGTAAACATTAAAAAACGCACAAACCGTGCAGTTCGGCACAAATCGGGGATCAATTTTCGCTTAGCTGAAATCAGTTATGTAAAAAATATTTATTTATTTAGTATAGAGCAACCTCCCCAAATACAAAGTCATAAAAAAAAATTCTGCGAAAATGCATCATTTTCATTTTTTCGACTCTAGAATAACTGAAATCAGTTACCTACGTGAAAATCTGTTTCTGTTTTACATTCTAAATATTTTTCTAAACATAATACCCCAAAAAACTTCTTGTGGAAATAAGACATTTTCATTTTTTGCGTTAGTTTGGTTAGTTTAGGTTAGCTTTGGTTAGTTTGGGTTAGCTTAGGTTAGTTTCGTCTCGTTTAAGCCAATACGCAATTGCGTGAAGAAAGTTCACGCAATCCTAGGCGATACAATTTCGCATAGCTTTGGTTAGTTTAGGTTACTTTGGGTTAGCTTTGGTTAGTTTAGGTTAATTTTGGTTAGTTTGGGTTAGCTTAGGTTAGTTTCGTGTCGTTTACGCCACTACGCCCTTCGCGCAAGCCTTTCTTCACGCGAGCCTTGCCAGACAATTTTGGTTAGTTTGGGTAAATTTGGGTTAGCTTTGGTTAGTTTCGTCTCGTTCAAGCCACTACGCACTTGCGACAAGAAAGGCCTTTCTTTACGCAAGCTTAGGCGAAACAATTTCGGTTGGCTTGCGTTAGCTTTGGTTAGTTTGGGTTAGCTTTGGTTAGTTTGGGTTAGCTTTGGTTAGTTTGGGTTAGCTTTAGTTAGTTTAGGTTAGCTTTGGTTAGTTTGGGTTAGTTTCGTCTCGTGTAAACCACTTCGCACTAACCCAAGCCTAGGCGAAAACAATTTCGGTTAGCTTGGGATAGTTTGGGTTAGCTTTAGTTAGTTTGGGTTAGTTTTGGTTAGTTTGATATAGTGAAGAGACAAGCGCGCTTGTCTCTTTACTTTGGTTAAATAGGGTGGGTCTCGATTAGTTTCGGTTAGTCTGGGTTGGTTTTGGATACTTGGGATTAGTGTCGGTTAGTTTGGGTTAGCTGTGGGAGTTTTTGCGTTAAAATGTATTACTAAACAGCCTCATTTGTGACTTTGAGATTTGTAAAATTCAAAAAGTGCACAATGCAAATATTTACCGAGACTTTTGTATTTTGGTTAGTTTTGTTACTTGTGATTTTTTGTATTTTTTAACAATTATGGTGTTACATAGATTATATATATATTTCAGTTTGGCAACACTGCAAACATTTCCTGTTCTTCATTATTCTGTCAATAACCTTATCATAAATTATTATAGTTTTCGTATTGGAAGTAGTGAATATTAGGAGGAAAATAATTATAAAGTCAAGTTTTCCAAGCAAATTTTACTTTTAATCTATTCTAGACAGCATAAGCTATGAATTAAAATTGAAAAAAAAATTAAATGGTTGGGTTTATAATATTAACAGGACCCTATAAAACTACATTATAAATAATATATTTAGTTCGAAATGGAAACAAAAAAAAATCAAATGGGAGCCGAAGTCATAATGGGGCTCGAAAAATTGCTAGGGCCTAGGGCCCAACTCCTTGGAAAATAGACTGTGTGTATACACCTGACATCTTTTTTACCTTACACCAAACATCTCTAATGTTTGTGTTTCTGTTTAAGGTGGAACAGTAGATTATAAATTTGTCTCTTATCTTTTTCTTAAATAAAACGTCTAACAATCACATGCTTCATGTCCAAAAAATTTTCTAGTGTGGGGTTATTATTGTATTGTCATTATACTCACTACTCAATTTTCTTTCCTCCAGCTTGATAGAACAATCTTGGTCCCACCAGTTCTAGTTTGTGTTTTTATTTTCGTTTTAGGGATGTATAAGTTTGCAGTAAAATCCTCCAATGGAAAATCGTTTGCAGGATACATTTTTTAGGAAATATATTGTTGGTATGAGGACCAGTCTGCTACTATATTTTCCTAGGCGGGCAGGACACTCTAAAATGATTCTTATCAATGGAAGCACTAAGCACTACTAAGCAGTCTAATTTATTTTTCTGAAAGTTGGACTGGAATGCTATATATTTCAGTATTTGGCAAAAGATCACCATTTCACCAAAGACACGAACCAAACCACACCAAACGAAAACCCAAAACTTGAAAACAAGCGAAAAGCGAAAGCGAAGCGTTTCTGCGTTTAGTAGGGATGCGCGACACGATACGATATTCCAGAGTATCGATACTTTTACGTCCGATACTCGATATTTAGGATCGATACTTTGCTTTGCGATACATTGCAAGTTGCAAGTATCGATACATTTGTGTTGTATCGATACTTTACGACCGGGAAGATTTTTGGTGGAAGCGGGTATAGTAATATTTACTGCCTACTAGGCTAGCAAATACCCATTTCACGCAAACTTTATTCTTCGTTTGCCATAAACTGCATATACTGCGAATATGTTAGGGTCTCCATCAGCTGGATGAATCCCCGATGTCCACTGCATATCTTCTTTTTGGGAATATCCCCCCGAGCCCTCCCGCCTGACGAGCCCTGGGCTCACAATGTTTACATTTGTATTTTTGTCACTTCACGCATGGTCCTACGCTCGCTACGGGGGAGCAGCCAACAAAAATGAACCAAAACTAACCTAAGGCAAGCCCAAAATGAAGAAAAAAAGCTTTTTACAAACGTAACCTAAAAAAAACATGTCCTGTCACTGGAATCGAATCCGAGCGGCTAAATCAGAGACGCAGCACTAAGCCATGAGGCTCGCTGAGAGCAATTTGCTGGACCATCTATTTGTCAGAAATGTGAAATGTGTTTGTAATGCCCAGGACTTGCCAGGCAGGACTCGGGCGGATATTTACAAAAAATAGGTCTGAGATATCCACTTTTAGGTTCGCACGGAGAATTTCGTACCTATCAGCAAACGAAAGAAAATGAAGAACTAGGCAGTTGGAAAATTTCTCTATTGTTGTCTCATACTTTTTTTATACTATGATTTCTTTAACAATTTAGGATAAGACAAAAGAAGAAATATGCTTTGTTTTCTATTTATAATTTTTAGGAATAATAATAATAATAATAATAATAATAATAATAATAATAATAATAATAATAATATTAATAAATATTTTTTGATAATGATGCGGAGTATTTAATTCACTTGACTTCACTTGACTTGAAGAGGGTTGGCGCTGCTTCGAGGCAACTTGCCAGTGCGTCTCCGGGAATCTCCAGTAATTCGAGCCTGTGCTCCTGGAGGGTCCTACTTTTTCTTTCTTGTTAATGGTTAATGGTCATGTTAATCTATTACAATTACTTTTAGTAGTTTGGGTTAGTTTGGGTTATGGGTAATGTATTTTTAAGAGGCTAGCTCGTTACGGGTTGACATTAGTTAACATATAAACATTCACAAACACAGGATAGATGTCACACTTTGGTAGTGGGAGGATAACATGAAACGGTGCTAGATCTGCAAAGAAAGTTTAATTTTATAATTTGATTTCGTTATAATTTAAGAATTTTATTAATAATGTTAAGGTTACTGGATTCATATCTGTAAGAATCATCTCTATACTTAGTGGTGGTTTTAAACCAAGTTCAATGCGTTCCTTGTATAAATCAAGATTCGGAATTTTCGAAATTGGGCATTCAAAAAACAAATGATTCAAATCCTCAAACATGCCGCACTCGCAATAAGGGGTATCTCAATTTTTTTTTTTTTTTTCAATTCAAAAATGCTTTATTGTACAAGAATTACATGATTCTGTTGACAAAGCTGATTAAGCTAATTAATCTATTTTCAATATACAATTTAATAATAGGTACATACTAACAAACTTGTCCCAAATCAAAAAACTAGTATGTTCAAAAAACCTACAGTCCATACTTAGCACTAAACATTAAAAAAATACTGAAATAACCTATAATATAATATAATACAACACAACATAAAAAAAAAACGATTAAAATTGAGTGACTCGTTACAAAGTGTCACTATAAAATTCACCTAACGTATAATACACCTTGCCAAGCAATAATCTTTTCAGCAATCTTCTAAAATGCTGTAGGGTATCGGAACATCTGATCTGTATTGGAAGATGATTAAACATTTTCCGGCTTTCATAAATTAATGATTTTTTTACCAGTGATGTTGTTGGAACCGGTAAGGGTAAGTCATGTGCCTGCCGCGTTATCCGCTTGCCAGGCGGTCCCCTGATCGTATTCTGGTGTTTATAAATAAGTGAGGTGGATTCCAGGATAAACAGAGAAGTAAGAGATAAAATATTCTGAGATCTGAAGTGAGGCCTACACGATTCTCTCTGACTGACGTTTACGATCGAGCGAACGGCCTTTTTCTGCAGAATGAATAAAATTTTAACATACTGCTGCGCGCTAACACCCCAAAATGGAATACCGTATCTAAGGTGAGACTCAAAAACAGCAAAATAGACCGTCCGTGCTACAACCGGGCCGAGCTCCCTACTAGCAATCTTAACTGCGAAGCAACCAGAAGAGAGCCTTTTACTCAATTCCAGAATATGATCAATAAAGCGAAGTTCACCATCAACAAACAACCCCAGGAATTTCGTGCTTGGCAGATCTTGAAGAGGATCAGTATCCAGTTGTAACCCCTGCATGTTGCATTTAAAACCTATTACGTTGGTTTTACTTATATTGAATGATAGCCGATTAGCACTGCACCAGTTCTTAATCACTAATAAATCCTTGGCAATATGTGCCCTGAGCTGGTCTAAGTTTTTATTATGCCATACAACAGAGGTATCATCAGCGAAAAGAGTAAACCCGCCTGCAATCTTAACATTTACAATGTCGTTCATATACAGCAGGAAAAGTATAATTAGCCGCAGCGGAAATACCCGATTGAAGATGTCCACTAGAATCGAATGAAAGGCGGCAAATGGCTCTGGGGATCTCTGAATGCCCATCCAATTTACAGTGCGACATAACTGGTGAAATCTTTCAAAATTGGCATTATTAAAAATTCTGCCGTAATACCGTCTCCTGGTTTCCCTGATTCCAGGGACAACCAAGGAACAAACTACTGCTTCATGATCAGACAGACCCGAATTCACAACTGAGCATGACACTTCATCAAAGTTTGAGCACACATAGTCAATGATAGTGGCCGAAGTTTTACTTATACGCGTAGGCTTGTCAACGTGCATCATAAGACCATAAGTAGTTAGGGAACTTGCAAGCAAGATAGTATTTACTGCATGTTTATCATTAAAATTAATATTGAGATCTCCTGCCAGTAAAAGCTTTGCCCGAGGCAAAATACAGGAAAGAAGAGTCTCTAGTCTTTGCATAAATTCCCCAACCTGTGAGGAAGGTGAACGATACACACATAAAATATACAAATTCAAGTGTTTCCAGAAGCATATAGAAAATTCAAATGTACCTTCCTCCAACAGGTGGTCAAATTTGTCAATAGATACAAAACATTCATTATAAACTGACGATTCCTTAACTAAAATTAATGTGCCGCCATGCAATGAGTTCTCCCGACAGAATAAGGAAAAACAATTATATTCAAAAACCGAAAAACACTCATTCGGCTTTAGCCAGTGCTCTGTGACTAGAACTATGTCCGGAAAATAAATGCTTTCTAAAAATAAAAAAAGATCATCACATTTGTTTCTTAGTGATTGGATATTTAATAAACAGATAGACAATTTGTTTGGAATTTTACTAGAATAACAATTTGAAGGAGAAGCTGCATGACGGGGTGAATTTATAAAAAAGAATTACATGAAATTTGACTACACTCTTTGCTGACCAAATCAATACAATTTGAAACCTCATCAGTGTCGTCACTCAAAGTAGAAGATGCACTGATTTCTTCTACATCACTCTCTGCTCTATGAGATACTTTATTGCAGTTGTTGATCTCACAGGAATCATCTACTGTTTTAATAAAAGTGAGCGGTTTAAATAACATATTACTCTTTGCATTCTTAACAACAAGGAGAATGTTCCTTGCAATATTATTGATGTTAACCCGAATGTTCCCACCGATGTGGCTGTTAAGAAACGAGATAATTCCTTCTGAGACTCTGTCCACTTTATTAACAAAACCACTCAAACCTTCATTAAACCTATTGATAGATTTGTTAATTCTATTATTACGCACCATAGAAGTTGATATAAAAATGAAATTGGTATTTGCGCAAAATTTTAACTTGTTCCAGATGCTTCTAACTTTTGGAATTCTGTGCTGCAAAAAATCATTTGTACCAGCCGCTACAATTACAAAGTCATTAAGAGTATACTGTTTAGTTAACATTTCAACATTTTCTAGAACATTATCATAAGTTCCACCTGGCTTGATTATGGATTCAATCCTAAACTCGCTGCCCAATTTTTTATTTAAGAGATAATGCAGGTTACGTAATCTTTCATCGCTCAAGAACATTATCTTTCTTTGACAACCCAATGTATGAACAATATTATTCCAATCACAGTTTGATTGACTTGCAGCTCCATTTTCTGTGGATTCGGAATTTCCATGGTCTTTGGCAGCAGGAAAGATGCCGATTCTATTTAAATGTTGACCCGTCAGACAATGACCTGAACGCATTCTTATTATTGTGGTTATATGTCGTCTGTCTATAAATTTATGTTGATTAAACCACTTTTTCACGGGATAGTCCTTCTGGATTTTTCTATAAGTCTTGCCTTTATTTTGAATTTATATCTTCCATTTTTTTAATATTTTAAATTGTTTTCTATTATGATGCTATTAATATCCTGGATGTGAATTTTAATTTTTAGTGGCACATTTAGATCCCTACCAATATTTGCCAATGTGTCGACAGTCTCGTTGCCCCGGATGCCCGCGTGACCGGGAACCCAGGCCAAGAGAACGTCTGTGTTGCTTGCCTTTTTTGTGCTCACAATTATATCCTTTGTAGCCAAAGTAAAATGATCTAATATTGTGTCGATTTTCATGTTAACAAGTTTTGTGATTGCACTAAGTGAGTCTGAAAAAATTATTACTTTAGGCAACTTTTTTGATACAACTACTTTAATTGCCTCTCTTATCGCTATCATTTCTGCTGTGGAGATGCATATTTCAGCTGGCAGCCTAGATGAAAAATTATAAATAATTTTGGGGATATGAATACCAAATCCAACCCTGTTATCTTTTTTTGAGGCGTCTGTGTAAATGAAGGTATATGAAGATCTATATATCTCCGTAGCTTCCATAAATTGTGACCTATATTCACCGAAGTGTTTTTTTTTTATTTTAAGATTTAGGTTTTTAATTTCTGTAAGTATGGTGAAATAATCGTATTCATAAATTGTGACCCTATATTCACCAAAGTGTTTTTTTTTTTTTATTTTAAGATTTAGGTTTTTAATTTCTGTAAGTATGGTGGTCTTACAGTCGGACTTGCGGCTGATGCAGTTCGACGGCTGAGGGGCAGAGGAGAAATACCCTACAAAAACAGGTGGCGGCGAAGGCCGTCAGTAGCAGTAGTTTTCTTTTTAACTGTTTTGATAGGGGCTGAGTGAAATAAATTTTTTTTATCGCATTCCGTTCGAAACTTATTACCCGTGCTGTTGACTATACTTCTATGTAATTTTGTTATGTATGGAAGGTATTTCTCATATGCTAGACAAACATTCCGAAAATTTCGGTAGTAAAAAAGTATGTGTTTTTTAGAGTTTCGTATTTAGGAAGTACCATTAGGCAGACAAGTCTAAATAAATAGCCTAGCAATACTAAGCATAGAAAATTAATTTGTCCAAAAAATTTATTTTGATCAAATAATCGATCAATTGACGTCGATTTAAAAACGAAGAAAGACCAATGTTTAATTAATTAATTGCGGTTACAGATTTGTAGTTTACATTTATATATAAATTTGTATGTACCTGTTCCTGTAAATAAAAAAAAGCGATTGCACTATGTGCCATATCAGAAGGGATACTTCTTATACTTACACGCTCTTGCCTCGAATTTGGTTAAAAAGTAGTTTTTTTTAAATAGATCACTCAATTAACAAAAAGGGACGGCCTAAATGAAAAAAAAACTATTCTTCATAAAAGTTTCGCTTATGT
>MU190665.1:3799-22577 GCA_016904865.1 Pissodes strobi | reverse complement strand
TTTTTTTGCTTTGTTACAAACATTTTCAATGTGCGCCCTCCAGTTAAGGTGCTCATGCAATATGACGCCTAGGTGTTTAGTTTCATTTTTATATGGAATATTGTGATTGTCAATCGTTATTGGCGGGAGATTAGCATTGCGTTTGCCCTTGGTGAACCAAACAGCTTCGCATTTTGTTAAACTTAATTTAAGATCATTGTCTGTTAACTATTTGTGAATTCTGCTCAATATTGAGTTAATTTTTCTAGTCAAGTAATAAATGTCTTTCCCTTCACAAAGGATTACCAAATCATCAGCATATCCAATCAGGTAGACACCACCCTGGACAGTCTTATACAGTCCTAATGTATAGTTATTAAACAGCAAGGTGCTTAATGGTGAGCCTTGAGGAAGACCTGACGTGGTTATGACAGGCCCCATAAATGAGCCATCTTTACCTCTAGAGTAGAGAGCTCTGTTTTCCAGTATTTTAAATATTAAATTGGCTAGGTGGGTAGGAATTTGAAGTTGGTTAAGCTTATCGAATAATTTGTACAAGTTAACACAATCATAGGCCGATTTTATATCTAGGAATACTGCTAATACAGTTTCGTTCTTTGTAAACGCCAGATTGACATAGGACGTAATTAGTGCTAGGTTATTATTAACACCCATGCCTTTACGGAAACCGACTTGATATGGGCTAAAATTTGTTTACTTTCCAGAATAAACTCGAAACGATTCTTAATTAAAATTTCTAGAACTTTGAGGTAACATGATGACAGAATTATTGGCTTATAATTATTAATATTATTGGGGTTTTTGTTGGGTTTTAGTATTGGTATTGTATTATATTTGTTCCATTCGTTAGGAATTTGCAATCCCTTTAAGATAAAGTTGTACTGATTAATTAGGGCCGTTTTTATTTGAAGTGGTAAGTACTTAATCATTTCATATGAAACGTCATCCATACCCAGAGCAGATGAACCTTTTTTCTTAAACCAACCTCAAATTCCTCAATAGAAAAGGGTTTAATATCTTCCGAAGGAAGTTTTAGTGAAAAGAGAGGGTCAATATTTTGCACTATCATATTATTTAAGATTTGTAACCGCATTTCATTTCTATATGTTGTTTTTTGTTCTGCATTTTACCTTTAAACTTATTTATCTTTCCCCATACTTGCGAAATATTAGAATTTCTATTTAGATTATTACAAAATTGAATGAAGTTAATTTTCTTTTTCTTTCTAAGTTCTTTCTTTGTGAGTGCTATGCATGTTTTGACCAAAATAAAATTTTCTATAGACAGGTGCACCTTGAATAATTGTTTTAGATACTCCTTTCTTTGTTTTATTAAGTTTGAGCATTCATCATCCCACCAGGAGTTGCCAAGTCTACCGGGACTATTATTAATTTTTTCAGGGATTGCCTGTTTTGCAGCTGAATCAGTTATGTTAGTAAAAGTTAGGAGATCAGCGGTGTTGTTATTTAGCGAGTATTTAACTATAACTTTTTCATAGCAGAGAGCGCAATCAGCTTTATGGAAGTTTCGTGTGTAGTATGGGATCATTTTACAGTTTTCTATAGATATATTAGAATCCTTTCCATCTTTTATTAAGATTGGGAAGTGGTCGCTGTTGCCACAATCCGGTAACACCTCAAATAACAATTTTGAGGATATATTTGTACTTAACTATTGCTAAATCAACAACACTATTTCTGCTTTGTGGAGGTTGTAACATTGTTGGGTTATCATTATTTAGAATTACCAGCTCTTTATTTAGAATAAAATCACTTATCACAACTCCGTCTCTATTGGCTGGTAATTGATCCCATAGTGGGTGATGTGAGTTTAAATCCCCCATCCCATTAGGATTGTTTTATTGGCAGTATTGGAGTATAGATCTGTTAACAACGGTGTAGTAATATTTTTATTTGAATTAGAGTAGATATTAATTATGCTTAAATGAACAATCTGGATAATGATATATTGTGTGTTATTATCATTGAAGCTCTTAATATGCCTATAAATAATATTGTTTCTAACGCAAGTTGCTACACCCCCATAACCGTCTTGTCTGTCATGTTTAATAATTTGATATGATTTGATGTGAAAAATGTGGTTTGCTTTTAACGACGATTCGTTAAGACATATAACATCTGGCTCATATTTTCTGATTAATGAGATTACATTATTTCAATTTATCACTATATTTTGTTTTGGAATATCAGTACCGCTAACCTGGCATCATGAAAATCTCGGATCGTTACGGTATGTATCGATATTTGTAGTATCGACATTTTAATAAACGATATTTTACTGTATCGATACTTTACTTTTCTATCCATATCGATACCTAATATCGATACTTTTGAGTGTATCGCGCATCCCTAGCGTTTAGCCAAATACTGGCATTGTAAAGCTGCATTTACATTCAATTTGAAGTCCAAGTCAAAGTGCAATTCGCAAATATGTCATTTACATTGAACGAATTTTTAGGTTACGTAATTATACGTATGGAATGTTTTCTTTTGCTTGTTGTAAATTGCCAGATAATTACAAATCATTTTTAAGAACAGTTCCTCGTTGAAATCGTTTTTTTTTTTTAATTACATTGCCTTCAAAAAATCATTTTCATCAAAGTGGGGCCCTTCAAAGTCCATTTTACATGTGTCCGAATTGTTTGATACAAATGTTAATTTATCCCAACACAAAATTGAAATTTACCTAATCCATAGATAAATTAGACCTATCCTAAACAAAGCAACATTAAGAATATTAAGATAAACAAAAATAATCTAACCTATAAATTTATTTTCTGCTTGCGTTTGGCAAGCAGCTTGACAAAATTCAAAGTGCACTTCAAAGTCAACTTCGAATTTTGTCCAATGTAAATGCTACGTGCTGTCACCATATGACAAGCAGGCAAATTTCAGCTTGAATTTGACTTCAAATTGAATGTAAATGCGGCTTAAGATCCTTTACACAAATAGTGCACTATGTAAAAATCGACCTCTCCTATTGGTCGATCCATCTCGAATTACGTGATGTCTTCGCCATCTAGTGTATGTGGCGATGACTCGAGCAATTGTATTCGCGCTATATCTTCGTGATGCAATCAATTTGCAGCATGAGCCGTGGTGGTCTAGAGGTTTAGATAGGTGGGTCTCAATTCTGTGGCTATCGGCGGAGGCTCGGGTTCAAACCCGGTTGCTTTTTTTTATTTTTTTACGGTAAAGTTTCTAAGCAGTTTTTTCTTGATTTTGGGTATGTCTTGGGTTAGTTTTGGTTAACAAACAGTTTTTTTCTTGATTTTGGGTATGTCTTGGGTTACGTTTGGGTTAGCCCCTGGTTAGTTTCCTTTTCTTGAGCCCCCGTAGCGAGCGGTAGCGAGAGGAGGGCCATACGAAAAGTAAAATATTACTTATTATAATACGTGCTCGTACTTTGGATGCACTTTTTACGAAATATACAGCAGCTTGCATGTGTTTCCTCGAATAAATCACAATCGTGTCGGGAACGCTTTTAGACCGCCGCAACCTAGCCACTAGTAATACTGTGGTCTTGGTTCTTGGTTTTGGTTAACTCGAGCATTCCACTTCAAACTTCAATGAACTGTATATTGCGTAACTTCCACTTACGTCTAGAGACTATTCCATAACTCTCAGCAGCATGCCTAAATTTACTTTTCGCATGGCCCTCCGCTCGCTACGGGGGCTCAAGAAAAGGAAACTAACCAGGTGCTAACTCAAACTAACCCAAGACATACCCCAAATAAGGAAAAAAAAATCTGTTTAGAAATATATCCTTAAAAAAAATAAAAAAAACGACGGGGTTTGAACTCGCGTTGCCGAAGTGAATGCCAGCCATGCAGACCTCTAGGCCATCAGAGACATACAAACGATATGTTATATCGCGCGAAGTACATGAAAACAGTTGACTGCTCCGAGTTATGGGATAGCCGCTAGACATAAATGAGCATTCCTGCTCCTACCACAGAATAGCCAGGAGTTGGCTATTCTGTGCTCCTACTAACTTTTCATTTTACATTACAACAAGCGTCTAGGAATAGGGCCAAATTTTCGATGCGATATCGTGCATGCGTAATATGGCCAAAGTATAGGAATTATCCATGTCTTTACACAAGAGTCTAGGTACAGACTCCGGCCGTTCAATTGGTTTTATTAGATTTGCTAAACCGGTAAATTGTTAAGGTATCTATAAAGCTATTGTATTAATAAACAATCAGACCTACCTAAAATTATATGTTTTATTTATTTTAAACATCGGAAGTACCCGGATTAGGTATATAATATAGTTAAAGTAGATAAACATATTTACAGCAGTGCCTTCACTGGTTTTGAATCGTTACAAACTTAGTACATATACTTCGAATGGGGAAGAGCCGTCGGCCGTCGACCTTCAATGCTCACAATCTATTGGTACACTTACTTTACTACGCGCATACTATAAATATTTTGGGGGTAAAATAAGGCTGAACCAAGGGACGCGGCAATGCCAGATTGGCATGTAAGAACTTCCGAACCGGTTTTTGATGGATCAAAAACGGGGAAAATAGCTATTTAGTGTTATAATTTATTATGAAAAAAGTATGTTTATATGATGACAGCATCGAAAAAACAAATCAATAGGTCTGGTGTCTCGTTTTTTTTACTCGTTTATTATAAATTTGGCAAAGCTACGTCTATCGACCTTAGAATGTGACTGAATGTTGGGGGAAAACAAAGAGCCATTTGTCCCGTCTCTTTAGGTTAAATGTCTTTGGAGGAAACCGCGGCTTAAACTGTATTATGTAACAGGGATGGCAACGATGTATCGATGTTTTTAAAAAATCAATACATCGGAAAAGAAACATCGATATTTGCAATCGATGTTCGATATGAACCAATGCATCGGACCAATGTACGAATATCGATTTTATGTACATGAATAGCTCTGCAAAAAGTATCGAGAACGAGTCACGACTCATTTCGGAGGCAGCCAGCAGCGATGCTTCTCAGTGGCGTCCCGCCGACGCGCAATATTAATATCATACTGTGTTTTCTTCTTCGGTGGTCACGAACCAGCTAGTGTCACCTAGTGGCCCCTGTAAAACTGAAAATTTGTAAAAGCTGCAACGCGCAACATCACGGCGCCATTCGCGTTAACCTACCGCAATTTTGAACCTTCACGTATGCGTACGTGCTATTTCACATTCAGTTGTTTTTTCTTGAGTTTGGGCATTGCCTTGGGGTAGATTAGGTTAGTTTGGGTTCGCTTTGTTTGGGTGCGCCCCCGGAACGAGCGAAGCGAGCGGAGGGTCACGCGTGAAGTGAAATATTAGAACGACGACACCGGGCTGTTATCAAATGCGCAGGTCCGAAGGTCAAAAATTTGCGGTAGATAGACTCGAGTCACCGCGCCAGTCCAGAGACCAGCCGACTCAGCCGTACGCGATATTTCAGTTCGTAGTGCACTTGTGAATGCATGCGATTTAAATACTTGCAATTGGCAACTATATGTCCCTCTGCTCGCTCTGGGACTCCAGAAACGGAAACTAACCAAGTGCTAACCCAAGCCATACCCAAGAAAAACTTAAAAATCAAGAAAAAACAATTTACTTAAAAAAAATAAAACCAACGGTATTTGAACCCGGGTCGCCGAAGTGAAGGCTAACCATGCAGATCCCTGGACCTAGTTGCAAATATTCTTCTTCCGTGGTCCAGTAATCTTCTTTTGGGAGTAGGACGTAAGGATTAGATAGGAGAATGGTTTTGTTTGCAACAGGTATTGGGTAAAGTTTGTAAAGGATATAGTGGTTCGGGAAAACAATTGGTGTGTGTATTGAAAATAAAATTGAGTTATTTTTAATAATAACCTTGACAGACAAATAGTTATTATCCTACCGACTGCTCCAGTGGTGTAATTATTATTGAAGATCAACTTTCAAAAGAGTAATTTTAGTCATGGATTTCCTCCCAGCTTTTAAAAAGTATGAAATTTTAATTAAACTATAAAAACATTGATTGATTTTTGTTGATTTTCGGCATTGTCATGGGTTAGATTGGCCTAGTTTAAATTAGTTTTGTTTGGTTGCGCCCCCGGAGTTAGCGAAGCGAGCGGAGGGACACGCGTGAAGTGAAATATTAGACCGACATGCTGTCAAATGCGCAAGTCCGAGGGTCGAAAATTTGCGGTAGGTAGACGCGAGTGCATCCCAGCATCTAACCATTGAGCCACTTGGCCCACTGAAAGCAACCATGACAGAGACAACAATTGTTGTCTCTAAATCGAAATCGGTTCTCTCTTGTGCATTGACGTCACAAAGAGCCTTATTCCTTTAAATTATAATGGTAACAGCCCTAGTATATACACAAATTTTTTAGATATAACTGCATAGTTTGTTTTATTTTGATAGAAAATTTAGTAAATGGAGTTCTGGATGATTAATTAATGGTAATTTTGAATGATTATGGTTATTATTAAAGATTTTTTTAGGATATACATTTTTCTGTTTTTGATGATAGTGGCACAGCCGCGAAGTGACATGTGGCAACGCCGCTCTAGCGTGGAGATGAAGATATACCTCAGTCGCGGATGCTGTGACTGTATCGCTACATTCCATTCGTGCGCGCGCACCTGCGCGTCATGTCTTCGTGATGCAACCAATCGTTTCTATGTGCCCTGGTGGTCTAGGGGTTTGCACGACTAGCCTTCACTTCGGCGACTCGAGTTCAAACCCCATCGCTGTTTTATTTTTTTTTAAGGTTATATTTCTAAACTGTTTTTTTCTTGTTTTTGGGTATGTCTTGGGTTAGATTGGGTTAGCACCTGGTTAGTTTCCTTTTCTTGAGCCCCCATAGCGAGCGGTAGCGAGCGGAGGGCCATTCGAAAAGTGAAATATGGCATGGAATGTAGCAATACTGTCACAGCATCCGCGAGTATATACCTCGGCGCGGCGACAGCCGACGAAAGCAATCATTGGACGTTTTCTATTTGTTTTTGAGAACGTTTTTAGTGTTTTTTTTGCGCTGTGGCGCTATTTGTATTGAAAAATGTATAAATCACTAAGTAACAAATAAGTAGTTTTGTTTTGGCTTACAAAAACAAGTTAATTATTGAAAATTAAACAATATGATAATTTTATGTAGAGCAGAAACAAGGCTTAAAAATACGCTTTCCATGTGTGTTTCTTTAAAACTAAAAATTGCACTTACTTAAGTTCCTACGGAAATACAACATTATAAAAACTAAAAATTAATGTAAATGTATATAATCTTTGATGAGTTTTTAACTATAAGTTAAATTTGTTTTTGTATTTCTCATCTCTAAAAACTGTTGCCATCAGATCATCACTTATATTGCATATAATTTTAATATTCATTATAAAATCTAGAGTTCACTTTATATATAACTAGGTATTTCTATGAATTTGAACGATTATGTTAACATATCATATTTAAGTGAAATGCTTTATTAGATGAAATGTAGAAAGAGTACCGACTTAACACATTTCCAAACCAATACTGCTGCCTTTACTTTTACAAACAACTATATATATTTTTCACCAATTTTAAATCTAATTCATTTACTTATACCTACAAATCGGCTATAAGCTAAAATGAACAACACTATTAATAAAATTGAACTGGACGTCTCTGCCGTCATTAGACAAACGTAAACGACACACACGGCTTGACTATTTACCACTTTTTTTACTGATATTACGGATCATCCGCACCAAAAATAGTAACTAACACTTCGTAGAGCTTCTGGGCAATCACTTCCCCAAAGGTTTTTGTAAAATATCAACGAAAACCCGGTAAAAATGCAATTTAATTAGGACACACCGAAGACAAGCGACCTATTTCCATTAAAACTTCATACTAACTTGCCAGATGTCACTTGACTAACATATCTCCTAGCAGCGTTGCCGGTGTTTGTACTTCGCGGCTAGGGGTAAAGGTGACTGTGATAGTGGCAACAGTTTGCAACCAGATTATTTTATTGACTTTAGTACTTTTAGCAATACATCGGACTCCACTCTCAGTGATACATTTACACAGAATAAAACGAGGAATAAAAGCTTATAATTTTTAATACCATAAAACTTTTTCTTCTTTAATTTAAACTGTCTAATCTCCATTAGCCATTTCTTGCCGCCCCGTGTAATTATTCTCCAACGAAAATAAACTTAATAATTTCAAACAAGCATGACGTATTAAGTCTGCTGAGACCGCATACCAGCTGTACGTCGACCCAGAAACATGCACCGCAGCAAATTACACAACAAAGCAGATCACAGGGTTAACAATTAAATAATAACATAATATCATAATTTTTATATACATATGTACATATGTTTTATAGTATTTAGATTAGGAACTTTTTTGTATAAATTCGAATCAAATTGTTAATAAAATCAGTACAAACCCAGAACTGTTTGACTCAACTACTCCCTTTGACACCCTTCAAAGGCTACTTATTCTACATGTCTAGAAAACGCCCTACTACAATCTACATTAAATTAAACTATTAAGCGATGCCTAGACAACGGGTATCCGTCCAGGTTCGGTCATCAGAAAAAATACACATTACAATTAAACAAATAAGCAAATACACCAAATAAACATTATATCTACTTGATCCATGTATAATGTTAGCTTGTCAAATGAAATAAAATACAGGTATAAAATGAAAATAATAATAAACAAATAGTCATTAAAATGACATAAAACTTATAGGTTAGAAAATAACTGATTTTTATTAAAAATTAATAAGATATTTTTTTTTCTCTACATATGTTTCGGCTTGATGAGGCCTTTATCATGAGTAGTTGAATACTTGAGTATTCAACTACTCTTGATAAAAGCCTCATCAAGCCGAAACATGTAGAGAAAAAAATATCTTATTAAATTATTTTAAAACATCTAAACGCAGTGTACTAATTATCCCTTGTATTTATTATTCAACGATGTTTCACAAGGATCCTACCGCAGAAACTATTCGTTAACCAGAGGTTAAATTTAACCGGAATTTCTTAACCTCTGGTTAAATAAAAAATTAGTGTCAAACGATAGCTTATGAAAAACCCAGATAGGAAAGTGCAAACAAACCATTTTACTCTATCTTTAGCCGTTTAGATTTTACAGGCTATCAAACTTGGTAAATGGTCGATTTTCAACTGTCAATATTTCAAAAACAGTTGGAGATAGGTATAGGACATTATTCATGAAATATGTCTAGAATTTTCCGCAAAATCCAAATATGCAATAATATACAGGGTGTTCCATTTAAAATAACAAAGTTGATATTAACCACTGCTACATGGCACACCCTGTATATTCAAGGATGACGAATCGTGGCGGCTCAGGCAAAATCCTAAAACTTTTGTATTTACCATCTTTCTATATCTCGAAAAATAAAGCGTGTAAACCCCGTTCAAAATATAATGGAACACCCTGTACATGCATATTTAAATATAAACGTAAACTAAAAAATTGCAAACTTAATTAAACAATAGAGAGTCTTTCTTCGGTTTTTAATCGACGAAAATTGATCGATTATTTGATCAAAATTGATTTTTTGGGCAAGTTCATTTTCTATGCTTATTATTGCTAGGTTATTTAGCCTTGTCTGGGTAATGGTACTTCTTAAATAAGAAAATTTTTGTCTTTCAAGTCGCATGCCGCCATACGCAGCTTTTTAACAAATTGGCATGTACCACATGCCGCCGCGCCGGGATATTTCTTTTTCATTTCACGTAGAAGAAATAATAAATACCGTGACACAAAACGTATTGGTTGGCTAAAAGGTTTAATACATATTTTGGTCTTTGATTGTATTATAATTTAAGCGGCGCGGCGCCTAATTTCTCTTGAAGCCGTGGGGTCTTGCCCCCAGGCCCATCCGGTAGCTACGCCACTGTCTGTCACTCAGCCGCAACCATCACACTTGTGGGTACAACGGATCCGTGATCACGTAATAAATATATGCATTCCGGCGAAGGAGCGGCGACAAAAGAAATCCGTGAATGTTTACTGATTATGCATGCATAAAAAGCAAGTTATGTTACTAATAGTAGTACATGACCGTAAACACGCCACACTGGGGCAGGAAATACCGAAACGTGGAAAAAATTCCAATAACAAATATTACATAAACTTTTGCTATTCATATTAGTACAAGATCCGGTATTAGAAATATATACCCTCATCTGTTATTTGACGATGACAAAGATTATACACTGTGTTCAAAAAGTCCCGGACCCCCTCGATATTTCTAAAAGGCCGCCTCTGATCAAAAAATATTTCAGATGAAAGTTGTAGAACTTTGTTAGATCTACCTTAGAAAAAATATGCTAAGTATACGGGGTGCTTCACAAACGCGGAATAAACCCAAGTTGTGTTTTTTTTAAACGAAATAGTATTGTTTTCAATTTACTTTCTAACGCAAAATTTTAGCCAAAGTTCATGTGTCATGTCCTATACTTAAATCCAACAGTTCTAAAGATATGACGTCACTTTTATTAACATACCAAATACAATAGTTACGAAACAAACTTATTTAATTAAGTGCTGGAAATGGCGTTTATTTTTCAAATGACCCCAGAGGAAATAGTCCATCGTCGTAAGGTCAGAGGAGTTCGCTGGCCATTTTATTTCACCTCCTCTGCCGATCCACCTATAAGGAAAAGTAGCATTTAGAAATCTCCTTACGTTTATATCGAAATGTGCAGGAGCTCCATCTTGCTGAAACCATGTTGTAAACTGTGCAAACCTCTGAATGGTAGATTTTGAAATAGATGGGCGATCCGGAAACATGTCACCAAAAAGATGTTTTGTTTCATTAAATGATCGTTGGCGAACTCCGAATCCCCTGATCATCAAAAGGGTAATACGTTCTCTTTCAGTAAGGGACATAATTTAAAATAAGTATTAAATTGAAATAATAAAATGAAATCAATTGACAATATTAAATAGCTGTCGTGAAAATGTTGGTACTGTCTTAAACTAATAATACAGAGGTAAAATAATAGGTAATCTGACCGCAAAATTTAAAAATCTTAAAAAAAATATCTCTTGAACTGTTGGATTTAGGACATGAAACAGGAACTGGGACTAAAATTTTGCGTAGATTAAGAAAGTAAATTGAAAACAATACTATTTCATTTAAAAAAACACAACATTGGTTTTTTCCGCGTTTGTGAAGCACCCCGTATACTTAGCATATTTTTTTTCAACGTATATCTAACAAAGATCTACATCTGTCATCTGAAATATTTTTTGATCAGAGGCGGCCTTTTAGAAATATCGAGGGGGTCCGGGACTTTTTGAACACAGTGTATGTTAGATAATATATAGATTGATAAATCGCACAGCTAAATCTGGGGCCAATGCCATTATTCAGGGTGAAACAAATTCGCTTCACACTATTGGGATCTCGTAAACGGTAAAAGTGCCCAGTATTTTGACATCTTGAAGTTTGAGATATCTCGAGTACTTCCGGAGATATCTGCGAAAAACCGAAATTTTCGATTTTTGTTTTTAATTTTTCTGAGGTTATTTCTGGAAATATCAAAAAAATATTAACACTTTCTAGAGGCACTTTTCAACGGGCTACCCTAAGATGTTCAGTTTTCTAAATCAAAGTTTCGATTTCTCAGAACCATCAAGCCAATATTTTTAAATACAGACCTGTAGTTTTTATCATTTCTTTTTGCATCTTTAGGGGGTAATTTGGTAAAATCCATCACCCCATATTTGGGTTAATCTCTCTTTCACTCAGCAGCTGCCTGGCGCACACTTGCCTCTCTGGACCCTCGTCACTCTCCGCTCGCGGTCAAAACCTAACATCTAAAATCTAGGCAATCATTGATGTGACAAACTTTTACCAAGGCAACCTGATACTGTTAGGCAGGGAATAAAATAACCTTTCGTTTCATAAAAAAATCGATTAAATAACTGATGAGGGTATATTAAAAACGCTTGCTCACCTGTTTATACCTGGCAACTTCATAGTTGGGCTGAGTGGAAAGTAAGCAAATAACAAATCGGGGAAGTTGTTCCAAAAATGTTAATTAGAATTTATATTATACAGGGTGAAACAAATTCTCACTATTGGGATCTCGTAAACGGTAAGAGATACAGCAAAGTTTAAATTTGGGCAAAGTTGCGCAATTTAGTGCCCAGCATTCTGACATTTCGAGTACTTCCGGAGATATCCGAGAAAAACTGAAAATTTCGAATTTCTGTTTTAATATTTTGTGACGTTATTTTTGGAAATATCAAAAAAAAATAATGACACTTTCTAGAGGCACTTTTTAACGATCTATCCTAGGATGTTGTCAGTTTTCTAACTCAACGTTTCGATTTCTCAGAACCATCATCAGGTAAATTTTTTTTAAATACGGACCTATAATTTTTATATATTCTTTGCATATTTAGGAGGTAATTTCGTAAAATCCATCACCAGATATTTTTAACTTGTAGGTATTATCAAAATGAACACCTCAGACAACTTCCAACACTAACAGGCGCAGATTAAGTTGATATCTCAAATAAAAAAAAACATCTCCCGTAATTTTGTCAGTAACGTCTACAATTTAAAAATATCTGGTGATGGATTTTACCAAATTACCTCCTAAATATGCAAAAAAAATGATAAAAACTAAAGGCCCGTATTTAAAAAAATTGGCTTGATGGTTCTGAGAAATCGAAACTTTGATTTAGAAGACTGACAACATCTTAGGGTAGACCGTTAAAAAGTGCCTGTAGAAAGTGTTCACATTTTTTTTGATATTTCCAAAAATAACGTCAGAAAAAACTAAAAACAAAATTCGAAAAGTTCGGTTTTTCGCGGATATCTCCGTAAGTATTCGAAATATCTCAAACTTCAAAATGTCAAAATACTGGGCACTAAATTGCGCGACTTTGCCTCAATTTAAACTTTGCTGTATCTTTTACCGTTTACGAGATCCTAATAAGGAGAAGCGAATTTGTTTCACCCTGTATAACGGCATTGGCCCCCGATTTAGCTAGACAACCCATGTGCGATTTATCAATCTATATATTATCTACATATAATCTTTGTCATCGTCAAATAACAGATGAGGGTATATATTTCTAATACCGGATCTTAGACTATATAGTCTATTTATCATTACTGAAGCAAAAATAAATAATAAGAACCTCCAAACTCAGCCTCTCCCCCCCCCCCCTTTTCCTCAACTCAGTGATGACTATGCGTAACGGAACATTTTTCATTGGCTTATTTGTATTATAATAATTATTAAAGTTACACTCCTTTTTGAATCAAAGTTGTTTCTTTTTACAAATAATGTTGGTCAAAATGTATTAAGTTTTATTTTGTCAAAGTATGCCAACTTGAGTGAAAAGAAACAAATATTCATTAATTCAGAGTTAAGATTTTTAAAGAGTTGAGGCACGCAAGTTATTTGCAATTTTTTATGGTCATTATTAACTAGTCCTTATACAACCAAGACGATATTTAAACAAAAACTCATGAGAATTTATAAATATTTGGTGTAAAAATCGTACAAGAGATAAGTAAGCAAAAAAAAAACAAAGTAGTTGGGTAATTTCAAATTACTTTATTAATTTATAAATGGTAAAAGGATATTAAAAAAACTTAATCCGAATCTGAAGAACTTTCATCAGCTGACAAGTGATCTTGAACATTCGATGGTAAAAGCATGGAAGGGTCAGATGAAAGCACTGAACTATATACAAGTTCAGTGGATGAAAGACAAGCCTCTAGCGACCCGACCAAATTTTCGATACCATAGTTAGGTTAGGTTAGTTATTCGCTGAAAGAAGGGGGATTCTTTGTGAATGTATTCGCGGAAACACATGCAAGCTGTACCACTATAATACGGCTTTTGTTAAATATATCTTGGTTTTTAGTTAGATAGCGCAAAATATTTCGTAAAAAATGCATCCAAAGTACGGGCACGTATTACAATATTTATAATTTCACTTTTCACATGGCCCTCCGCTCGCTGCGCTCGCTACGGGGGCTCAAGAAAAGGAAACTAACCAGGTGCTAACCCAAACTAACCCAAGACATACCCAAAATCAAGAAAAAAAGTCTTTAGAAACATAATCTTCAAAAATATAAAAAAATAAAAAAAGCAACGGGAAATAATAGTACGCAAAAACCAACTGCAATCACAGCTGGCCCTATCCACCTAGACCTCATCATCATCATACATTTATTTCATTATTAACAATTATATAACAGCATGTCCTAATATATGAATACGCCTTAGTGCTAGTTAAACTAGGGCCTGTTGTTGTGCCTGGCGTTGTTCGGTCAACACCGTGGCCAACAGGACACGACGCCCTTAGGGGGCTAATGTTACCCTATTCATAAGTTAGGTGTAGCAGTGCTACGGCTAGCTCGATCTTTCCCTGGGTATTCCTTACAAAGTCGCTGCAGATAAGTTGTTGGCCGGAGCTATATTGATTATACTACTTTTTGCAGTCTGTTGTTTAGTTACCAAGAAATTATACAAGGAAAACTTGAGAAAAACCTTGTTTCAATGCTCTCGTGGAGCAGGAGATCATAGGATAAAATGACACCACATTATGTACAACATAGACCTAATACTACTATATACAAGTAAGATATAAGGTGTGGCAAGTATAACTGGAACAGCGGAAAGAATGCGGGCAAAAAATTGGCGATGTTGTCGAGTAGTTTTTTGAGAACTAATATTTATATATATTATTTAGATAAACACATAATTTAATATACTCATTAACTCATTGAAAATAAAAAGTAATATCCAAACTGGAACTTTACCATTACTTCAACTTTAATTCATAATCTATTTTACACATTATCAATTTAAATAAATTTGCGACATTTATATCTATTTGCCCGATACATCCGGCAACAAGTGCGTCAAGTTCCCCTCGTCCTCGTGACAAAGTGCATCAAGGCGATTGGCTGCAAGTCATTTTTCCTCTCTTTGCTTCTCAGACGTCGCTGTTCCAAATAAGTTTGCCACACTTTAAGTCTGCTCCTGTATTGTAACAACTTCAGATCGTATAGGTCGAGCCCCGCGGATCAGGCTGCGGAGACACGGATGTTTCTGTGGTTGGAAGTCAAGTGTGAATGTATAAGGCGCAGCTGCGTATTTATAGTACGTGCAGCACCTTTAACAAGCCCCGCCCCCCCGTGACCGAACACGGTGAGTGGCAGGATCGATACTTACCCGCGGAGGCGAGGTGTTCCTGTTCTCCTGGTATTTTCATTTTTCGTGTTTTTCGAAAATTGGATTAAATTTGGTAAAAGGGTGAGATGAATGTTGTTATTGGTATTATTTAATGTTTCTTCTGAATTGGGCTTATGGCGGCCTTAGTTGCTTGTAAAATGAAGTCAGCTCTCTGTATATAATACCATGCCTAATGGGGTGCTCGGGGTCGTAGCGTTTATCTGCGATGTTTTCAGTGAGCGGCGATCCCTTGACTTGGTGTTCAAAGAACCTACATGCGAGGTCATCAATGTATTCTTCGACGTATTCAACGCCAGACCACGCATGCAGGTCCTCGGTTCTAACGCGGTCGCGTAGAGTCAAGGAAAACGCCGCCCTCAGATAGCTATTCTGAATTATTTGAAGATTTGCTTGTGTGTGCGGGCCACCGAGCACTACACAGGAGCAGCGTGTAGTAATGTAGGCCTTATTACAGATTTATACAAGATGAGCTTATTAGCGGGGCTCAGGTAAGACCTGCTCGCCACTAGCAAGCCCAGTCCTTTCTTTATGGCCGCATTTTTGCTAATTATTGCCTTGATATGCCCACTAAAATTCAATTTATTATCAAACGTGATACCTATATATTTTACTTGAGCTTTAGTTATTATAGGTGTGTTGCCTATTACGAGAGGTGTAACATCTATATCCCTTCGTTTGCGTGTGATCACTATGAGATCTGTTTTGTTCGCATTAAGGGAGATCTTCCACCTCTCGTAGTAGGGAACAAGCACGTTCATGTGCTCGCTTAATCTTGACTTCGCCACTTCCGCTATAGGATGCGAGGAGTAAATTGCCGTATCGTCGGCAAATAGGGCTTTATTGGTTTCGGGATGAGATGGAATATCTACAATATAAAGATTGAACAGCAGCGGCGACCATACTGTGCCCTGTGGCACCCCTGCGAGGAGTCTCCTGCTCGCAGAAGTGTGTATATCTACTTTTGCAACGAAAGTGCGTTCGGCAAGGTATGACGCGATTAGGGATACTATGTGAAGCGGAAGGTTGTGCTTCGCTAGAAGCTTATACAGTAACCCCGCGTGCCACACCCTGTCGAACGCCTTCTCGATGTCCAATAGCAGTAATGCCACTGATTGACTCGCACTGAAACTTTCGTAAACATCAGTTGCGAATTTCGCGGCCAACATGACGGTGCCGTGCCGCCCGCGAAAACCGAACTGTTCAGGGGGCAAGATGTTAAGCCGATCGACCTCCCTACTGATCCCCGGCAAGATTAACTTTTCAGCTACCTTCCCGAGGGTGTTCAGCAGAGAGATCGGCCGGTATGACGAAGGTAGTGCGAGATCTTTCCCTGGTTTAGGGATAAGTATGACGCACGCTGCTTTCCAAGATTTCGGGAAATGTTGCAGCCTGATTACCGCGTTAATTATATGCATAAGATGGATATTTGATTTTTTAGGCAAGTTTTTCAGGACTAAGTTCATAATATTGTCCGGGCCGGGAGCTTTATTTCTCGGCAAACTACTGAGAACTTTGCGGATATCCGCCGGAGTGACTCTGAACTTATCATACACTGGCGGAGGGATGGGGTATTTCTGCTGTTTAAAAACGTTAACAGCATAGCTGTATTGTGCCTGCTCAGGGAGGGTATCAGGCGACTCACTGCAGACGCCCCCCAGGTAATCGGCGAAGGTCTCCGCTTTTCCCGGATCGCTAACGACATCAAGACCACGATATTTGATCGATGGGATTCGCGTACTACCTCCGCGGACACGCCTAGCGAGCTTCCACAGCGATCCGTCATCCCTGCTGACAGAATTGATGTAGTCCAGCCATACTTGGCTCCTATATTCCCGGATTTTAACCTGTATTTCCTCCGTCAGCGCATTGATGCGAGCGGATCCCATTTGTGTCCGGTTTCTCTGCCATCTGCGTCGAAATCGGTTTCTAAAAGCTATAAGTTCAAGGATAGGTTCAGGGAGGGTTTCTGTCTTAGGGTGGATGGTTACCCTAGGGCACATGGCATCACGGATGCGCTGGATGTTAGTTGTAAGCTTTTCAACTTCATTCTCAAGCTTCTGGATTGTCTCTATTTGCCTGGGAACAACAGTTAACTCGCTTAACCTAGCCCGGAACTCTCTCCAATCAAAATTCCTGTACGAAACGACGGTGTCGCTCGACGTAGGGACCGTACAGTACAGGCCAATCTTGATCGGAAGGTGATCCGAGTTTAGGGTATTTAATTCCAGTAACTGAGTGGTTCTTATCGCTCCCCGAGTAATAGCAACATCCAGGAACGAGTCATTACGAAGATAGGTAGGATTTGGAGTTCTATGGTAGGATATTTCCAGATTATTTTCGACTATACCCTTAAGTAGTCTACCCCTGCCGTTGGTTATGCCGCCCCAGTCAACGTGAGTGGCGTTGAGATCGCCAATTAGCAGGGATACTCTGTTTTGCGGGAGAAGAACAAGGATATCGTTTGCCGTGAGGCGGAGAGCCGGAGAGGCATTGCAGCCACACACACGCAGGCCGCTCTCTAGTTCGATACTAACATGTTCTATGGCAGAGCGTATGTTATATACTCGCCGGTAGCGAAGTGACCGCCTCCTCCGGGTCGATCGGGCCTATCAAATCTCTCGATATTGTAACTCCTAATCTTAAACGTAAAATTAGGAACTAAATACGTTTCGTTGATAAAAACAATCTGAAAATTGGAGGTTTGCATAAAATTACGGAATTCGCCCATTTTGGGCCTGATGCTGTTACAATTCCAACTGGCGACAATTAGCATTATATATCGAATCTCGCATATTCAAACGAGAAAAAGCGTATCGATGCTTGCAGGATTTCTGCTTTGTCACCCCGACACGCTTCAAGCATGTATGAATAAAAGTCCAGGGCCAGAAAAAGCTGGTCGAGATTGACTAAATTGTTGATTTTAATAACTACATTATTTAGGTTTGTCATGGTATTAGCGATATTTACATTATTTACATTGTTTAAGTTATGATTCGAGCTAACCCGCGCAGAGCCACTAACCTGTACATTGTTGCTTTTTCTAGTTTGATCTTCGGATTCTTCGGTTACGCGTTGAGTGTTTCTAGGTCGCAGGGGTGGAAACTGTCTGCTAAACTCTTCGGTGCGTTGGCCATTGATTAGGCCTTGGCCACGTGGACCGTCTGCTGCTCTAGTAGCTGGGTTGTCTCTGTCTCTCCAAGCCGGGTTTGCCGGCGGTGGCGCTGGTTTAAAGGCTTGCTTGGGTTGCCTTGTCTTAGCCGCTGTCGCATCAATTATGTTTAGCTTATAAATATAGACAGGGCAATCCTCGTCGATGGCTCGGTGGGGGCCACCGCAATTAACACATTTAATAAAGTCCTGTGAATATTGCGTAATGCCGTGCGACCCCGCACATTTACTGCAAGCGGTCTTCCTGCTACAGTACGACTTGGCGTGGCCGTATTGTCGGCAGTTTTTACACCGCAAGACCGCTTTTCCGGAACGTCTAGCCTCCCATGTTACTCTAACGCACATTAGAGTTCTTATCTCGTTATTAAG
>MU190664.1:9221-33071 GCA_016904865.1 Pissodes strobi | reverse complement strand
ATAAGCCCCATTTAACCAACTATTCCCAAAACTAACCGATATAAAGACAATGAATTACCAGGTCACCTCTGTTGGGAGAGACGCATCTTAACAGAGGAGATATTATATAAGAGGCAATTTATTGTCCATAGACATAAAACTGTAGTTTTAAAAATAAATGGCATTATATGCCAGTATAAAAAGAAAAGCAATGTTTGCATTAAGTATAAGGTATAATATATCAGTAAGATTCAAAATCAATAGGGATAATTTTTGATCATATATAATTAGTGATAAGTTAAAAACAGAACCCTATTTAAATAATACGTTTGTCACGTAGTTGCTTTATTAACACAATGAATAGTAAGACGTAAAACGTTATTTTCCATAGAAGCAAATAAATTTTGAAATAGTACATCTCTAGTAAAAAGCCGGGTTTAACGAATTATTATTTTGTTAATAAGACCACTAAAAACGTCACAAATAAGAAAACATAGGTTAAGATTATAACATTGTTAACATAACTTGTAAAACTATTTTTATTTTTACATGTACCTATAACTAGCACAAAGAGCGAGTCAAACCACACAAGAATTTACGACTGCATAGGAGACTACAAAATGAAATGCAAATGGATGGACCTAAGCCAGAACAAGTCCACTGACGAAATATATATTAAATTATAATAAAATTAGGTGCAATACAGTACGTCTTCTCTAATTGAGGTCGTTTTTCTCTCTTTTATAGCAAATAAGCCAGGTTAAAACGTTGGGGACCAACGTTATCAGGAAGGGAGAATGTGTGAACTACTTAAAAACATTAATTAAATATCACCCTGTCGTAAGTTTGAACTTGAACTTGACAAATGTTATATAAACATTCACTGTTAATTATAAACAACTTGAGCGGTCGACGGGAGCGATTTTAATACTTAATGAAGCAGCCATCAGCATTTTGTAACATATAAATACGCAGGCAAACGCCAAGTTCATCAGGCTTTCGGGTCTCTCAAACCGCTCAGTCTAGTTGCGGTACAGCACACAGGTGCGTACACTCCTAGCTGTTCTATCACACAACCCCCATATCTATGAACACCTGGATACAGGTCCAGGGCGATCAGGTCCTTACCTAATCTGGATGAACGTGTGCACAGGTATACGGCATTCGACGCTACTAAAAGTATAGAGAGAGTCGAATTTGTTAAGTATCAGAATTTCCAGTAAAGCGATAGTTTTTGGGAAGTTTGAAAAAGTAGTGAAAGGGCCTTAGCAATTTGTGATAAACTCAAACCAGAAATTATTATTGATATTTTTTCTAAAGAGTTAAATGCTAATATAAGCAATTGTCAATGGCGATACTCTACAGGTTTGTACCTAAAATAATTCTGACTTTTTATCATTTAGCAGATGCCCGTAATGAAACTAAGATAGACTTTCTAGCCATAAAGGCATTTTGCACTTACTGAGTAAGTGATTTTTTCAAAAAAATCATAACAATGTAGCAATTTCTAATTATAAAGTAAGAGAACACAATTGTCGTAATATATTTCTTAATACTTCAAAATAGGATAACACAGAATGGTGTTTTTCTATCTATTGCCTTGCCCATATTATTATTTTCGGTTTGGTTTTCAAACATATTGTTAATCTATTACTATACGATCTTTGCAAGGATTTCTATTCGAATTAAGGATTAATGCATGTATTGTATTCGAACAATTTAGAATGGAGTGCAAACCTTTGTCGTTTTCAGAAAACGTTCAAAGACTTACTCGTAACTAGCATTATTCTAATAGCCACTATATTGAGAGTGCTTCCTCGCAGTCTGCATTTAGAAACCTCATTCCCTTAATAATTGCTCCATTGAGATAATAAACGTAACGGATAACGCTAGACCGTGAAGCCGTGAAACAGACACTTCAGTTTATCTGATGGCTTTACACCACCATAATTGCTCTGGATAGCATACTGAGGTGAATTAATTTTGGAAGTGCAGTTTTAGGTCAACGGTGTCTGAATGCTTTTAAAATAAAATGTCATTTACCACAAAGTAGTAGTAGCTAGCAGCACAGCCAAGCCTATAAATTCAATAACCTCATGCCACCAAAGTCTTTTGCTTACGATGCTACACAATTTTGATTATGTCCATTCCCTTATTTATGCTGGCAAGAGTGATATCTAATGTCGTTTTACTTATCCTTCTAACCATCAACCCCTTAAGAGAAGATTTGCGTAAAACTTTGATGCTGTTCTCTTCTAGAACGTTGACTATTTCAGTGCTCACCTCACCTGTTTCAGGTACCTTTTTATTTTTGCTAGCTGTATTGTTCGAAATAGTTCGCCTTTTTAAATTTATGATTTTGATATACTCTTGCCACCACACTGCCCGTATTGCGATTCGATGTTTCAGTTGCAGATAGTCATTTGGTAGCAACCACCCCTCTTGCTTGTAATAATTATATTATCTTTGTTACAACCCAAGTTCTGAGTAATATTATAAAAACAGCATAAAAGAGCGACTGATTAACCCAATTGCATTAATTGTCATTGAGATTATCATGAAAGCACCTGCTATTGATTCAGTGTATTCGTGATCTTTGCTGAGATTGAGGTCGTTGCATTAGCGGTTGACATTAAAGTAGTCTTCAATCATACTGAAAGGTGAGCAAATCGGCAATAACACTTCTAGATATGGTCAATTTGTAATTTCTTATTGTATAAACTCCATTCGAGTTTTGTGTTATAATGACAATAAACGTTGTTGCATCATATTGTCACGCAATGTTTTTATCCCCTGACACCACGCCTTGATTAGCGTGCAAGAGAGTAGCTCAGATCCGAAATCGCTGCTCTACATCAGGTGAGAAGACATGATAAAAAAAGCACTTCGGATAAACATTAACAACGTATATTGGTCAAACTTACCGAGAAAAGATTAACAATGTTTATCGGTCAGAAATGTTGATAAGATTATATTAGACCCAAGTACTAAGGTGCGCATGCTTTCTGGATTGAAGTATATTTATGAATTGTTTATAAGCCTCTGGTCACTGTTTTATAAATATACTTTTTCTTAAGAGTATGTGTTGTGTTTCATTTATAGTTAGTTTGGATTAGATTCACTTAAATTTCCACTTAGAGTTTGCACTTAAAGTTTACACTTGAACTTCACTGATTTTTACTTTGAAAATTATCTTTTAATAAATCTCCTGTAGATTCGACTTGTACTACAGAGGGAAGACAACCCCCGAGTCCGCGAGCAATGTTCTCGAGCAAGACTACTCAGGTAAGGGAATTGAGTCCGTGAGCAATGTGCTCGAGCAAGGCGACTCAGGTAAGGGAATTGTGTCCGCGGGCAATGTGCTCGAGTAAGACGACTCAGGTTTTAGGAGAGACACAAAGTCTGACGAACTGAAGGTTCGCTTGCTTATTTATATCATTAAATCTACTTACCGTTGCATCTTTAAGGTTGATGATCGCTCGCGTTGCCTGCTCGCGTTGTTAGGACAGGGTTATATTTATTTAGTAGTTTAGGCATTTTAGTAGTTCACACGTTCTTCTAGGCATTTCTAGTATAGAGATTGGACAACTTCTGCCAGTGATTGTTCGGTTGGCTGAATCATGTGTGCTGGATGGTGTTTTCCAATAAATCCTGACTAATCCTGGATTGCGGCCCATGCAGCATGTTCTACAGGTAACGTTCGGTAAAGATATATGCACATTATTTACAATTGATTACTGCTCAGAGATGACTCAGGTTTTAGGTGAGACACATAGTCTGACGAACTGAAGGTTCGCTAGCGTATTTATATCATAAATTACTTTCAGAATTACCCGACTAGACCCGGATTCTCGAGTTATTGCAGCTCTCACGTGGGAAGAGGTGTAATAGGGATGTATGTTTTTGATCTTCAGAAATTTTAACTTTTCAAGTGAATTCTAAGTATTATAAAGTCAAGTACACTTTTGTTAAATTGTGTAGTTGCTTGTGTGTGGACAGCTGTAATAGTTTTTACGAATTTTTGTCCCGGATTGTGAAATTTGTGTTGTTATTTTTTTTAACCTCAAAATGTCTGGCACATGCTTTAAGTGCAATCAGCCCTGTATTTTCAAAGAACCAAAAAATGCAAGTGACACCTTTGGATATCCCTGTGACTATTGTAAACAGGATATGTGCAGGAAATGTTCCGAGTTTTCGTCAACTGAGATCAGAACCTTGGCATTGTCAAATCGGGTGATACCTTATATGTGCCGAACATGTGTACCCAAGCTGAAGGACATTTTTAATCTTTCCACTCGTGTTTCCTCTTTGGAAGGCGAGGTGGCTCAAATCATAGCTAATATATTAACTGTCCTGGAACTTGTAAGTTGAAGTAAAGGGGCTGAAAGATGATCTGAAGCGAATTACTCAAAATTTTAATGCTTCTCTAGACCAAATTAAAGCTAAATTATCCACCATAAATGCTGGTTCAGTTAACCGCAACAGACAGACTGGAGTTTTTCACCATACAACTACGCCTAGTGATGATTTTCAATCTTCCAGAGACAGGTGAACAGGAGGATCAAGCTGCTACTTTGTCTCTTATTAGAAATCTAGTGAAGAGTGACATCCAAGTGAAAAGTTTAACCCGCATAGGTAAGCAGAACAAAAATGGGTATCGATCATTGAGGGTTACCTTTCACAATGCTGATGATGTTCGTAGGGTGGTCAAAAGGAAGAGAAATCTTGATAAATCAAAGAGGATTTTTATTGATCTCAGCAGCGCCAACATCTTAATGACCTTAAGAGTGAAATAAGGACACGTCAGAAGAATGGAGAGCAAAATCTTAGCATTAGATATTCTAATGGCACAACTGCAATCATGTCAAAAAGCTAACAAATTCATCTCAAATATGTTAGTATACTTTCAAAATGTGAGAGGTCTGCGAACTAAATTGCACTTACTGTTTGAGAATGCTTCCTACTCGCAACATCATATCATTGTGCTGAATGAGACGTGGTTGACAAGTGATTTTTCCAATAATGAACTTCATATGTATGATCATAACATTTACCGGAAGAATAGGTCCGTGGATATTAGTCAGCACTCCAGGGGTGGTAGTGTCCTGATTGGTGTGCACAAAACTATCAAAAGCTCAATACTTCCCTCAGATCCTCATATGGAACATGTCTTTGTTTTGATTGGCTCGGGTGAACATCGGTTTATTGTTGCAACTGTATATTTCCCACCGAGGGCTGCTCTTGAGTACTACATGTCTTTTGACAAGCTTTGTGATGAACATCCGGATTGCCAGCTGTGTGTGCTTGGTGACTTTAACCTGCCCCATGGATCTTGATCAGCTGAGGAATTGGGTTTTATTGCCACAGCCCAACCTCCTGTATGACGAAGTGAGGTTGAAGCCTTGGATGTGTTGTCAACTATGTGCTCGCTCCATAACTTATTCCAGGTGAATACTATTGCTAATGAAACCAATTCAATGCAGGATCGAAACCTGGACATTTTTCTGGCAAATGAGGCTTTTATGACTCCTGACAGATTCCATCATCTATTATGTTTCATACTTAGGGGGGCATCATCATCATAAACAAGGGTCCTGGACCTGACGGCTTGCCACCAATGTTTCTTAAACAGTGTAGTTTTTTGTTACCTAGACCGCTGTTTATTATATTTAATTTATCCTTGAAGTCCGTCGTTGTCCCTAGTTACTGGAAGACAAGCTTTATAACACCCATTCCTAAAACTGGGGACAATTCACAGGTGCAGAACTATAGACCAATCAGTATCCTTAGCACTATCCCCAAAATATTTGAAACATTTGTGTCCAATGTGTTAACTTCCTTTCTTCGGGGAGGTTTGATTGATGAACAGTTTGGTTTTGTGACTGGGCGATCTACAGAGTTGAATGTCCTATCTTTTGTTGATTTCCTGCCTGGTTCCTTGGAGGAGGGTTATCAAGTGCATGCTTTGTATACAGACTTCTCCAAGGCCTTTGACAGAGTGAATCATAAGCTTCTAGTCTGTAAGTTGGAGCGGGCAGGAGTTGTAGGGCCTCTTTTGAACTGGCTTGGGACTTATTTAACCAATCGGACTCAGGTCGTTAGAGTTCTTGACTATAAATCATATGAAATTCAAGTGGTGTCTGGTGTTCCTCCGGTGTCTCATCTGGTACCTCTGTTCTTTAACCTTTATATAAATGACATTTCCAGTTGTTTTCTCTACACTTCATTTCTTCTTTTTGCTGATGACTTAAAATTTTTCCTTAAAGTCTCAACCTCTGATGACTGTATCAGGCTGCAATCAGACCTTGATGGACTTGTTGGCTGGTGTAGAGATAATGGTATGGATTTGAATGCTAAGAAATGTAACCCTATTTGTTTTAGCAAAGAGTAGAGAGTCCTTAAATATACTCATATTTTATTGGTGATGTCGGGTTGGAGTCTGTGTCGGAGGTGAAGGACCTTGGAATTACCATTGATAGCCATCTGACTTTTGTTCCCCATATTACTAACTCAATATCGAAAGCTCTTCAAACGCTGGGATTCATTAAAAGGTGTTCTAAGGACTTCCAAAATATTCATTCAATACGTCTGCTTTATTCTGCACTGGTGCGTCCACATCTTGAATAGAGCTCTTGTGTATGGAGTCCATTTTATAATGAGCACATTCATAGCATTGAGAGTGTACAGCATAAGTTTCTAAGGTTTGTGGCCTTTAAACAGAGTGGCATAACCACTTGAGTGAGGACTTGAGTCAACACTGAGATTAATTACCTTGGAAACACGTCGTAAACATAGAGACCTGAAAATATTTTACAATATTCTTCACTCAAGAAGCTCGTGTCCCTTACTTCTTAGTAAGATTGGTCTTCATGTTCATTCAAGGCATACTAGGCAGGCGATTTTTTTCCACATTTAACCACATAGAATTAATTATGGTTATATTACATTTTTAGTGAGAACTTCAAAACTAGCTAATCAGTTCTGTCATGTCATTGATTGCTTTGAAGTGTGTGCAAGGTTTCAGAGGAATTTGGGTCTTTTCATCGCTTGACTGGCACTGTCTGTCCCTTAGGAATATTTTAACATTATTTGATGTTTTTAATTTTTTTAGGACTTTTATTTGGGTTAGGTTTATATTGTTCTATATTATTATTATATTAGATTAATTTAATTTTGTGATACTGGGTCATTCCCGTTGATATATATAAATAAATAAATAAAATCTGCTGCGCGTTGCATGTTTAAGGTTGATAGTCGCTCGCGTTGCCTGTTCGCGTTGTTTATAGTTTGCCTTTAATGTTTATAAAATAATTTCCAGGTTCAAGTTTAAACTTAGGACAAGGTGATATTTATTTAGTTGCTTATGCATTTTAGAAGTTCACAATATCTAACTTTACATGCTAGGAACGGCATAAACTTACTAAACCAAGCAAAATAATTAAATTATCCGATATTATAGCCCGTTTGAATTATTATTATAAGTGTTCATTTATGAAACCAGCATTGGCCGTTTCAACCTTTCAACCAGTAAATTCTCTAAGGTAGGGTAATGTTTCCCTTTTGCTTTTATATGCCTGCCTCAATTTCTATATACCTTTTTTCCTGAAATAAAATTGATGTTCCCGCTAAACTCGATTAAAATGACTTGCCTTATAGGAGGTTTGTTCCTGAATATAAAAAAGTCGTTCATGTTCTATTAACGATTTGCTGCGAAGCGGGTCGACATGTAAGATATTCCCATAGTGATACGTGGAAAGCTAATCATGCTCCACATAACTTATTCATTGAACGGAAATAAATTTGAATGGAATAACTTAAACTTGCAAATGTGTTTGATGTTTCTCATTAAATTGGATAGTTTCCTCTAAATTTTTTAGATTTGATTTATTAATTTGTAAAAGAGTGTATTTCTGCACTTAATATAAAAATGTTAGCTTTAATTGTGAATGGCCCAGTCAGCAGCAAGAGATATTTATTACAATTATTTCCCTTATGTATAAAAAATCGCCTACAAGCAGTGCTTAAGCTAAAATTTCAAATTATTTCCACATGATTACAGTCCATATTAGGTCAAACCAAAAAACTCTGGAACAAGCCCTAATGACTGATGTCTTTACGCTATCTTCACACGTTAGCGACGACGGGTAGTTACGCTGTACCTTAGTTCGGGACGAAATTTATATTTTTATTTTAATATCTTTAATTTGTAGTTTTATGGTAAATAAAGGTTTATGAACTTTCGTTTTTTTAGTTTCTTTTATGTTTTAACCATTTTTTCCCGTGTACCACTCGTGGTACATAACGTCCGCAGCGCAAGTTTTTGCCTTGGGGGCGTCGTGTACCACTTGTGGCCACTATAAAGAAGGGCACCAGACACTCTATTTTTCCTGTTAGTTTCAGGTAGACTATGACTTCCAGGGTTAGGAAGATTTTTACTTTGCTGGAAGGGGCGAAAAGGGCCTCCTATCACTGCACTAGAATTTTATTTTGAATACCTCACTTACACCGGGACGAGTGCCCCACCGATGGTACACTGGTGCAGATACACCCATCCTACAGGCGTTACTGCAATATAAAGGCCCTACGTTATACGCGTTCGGTATTAGCAAAGCATAGATTTTTTAAAACTCGTGTACCACGTGTGGCACACGACGCCGATAACTAAGGCTTCTCATGTACCATTTGTGGTACACGTCGTCGCGAACGTATTAATGGACGCGAATCGTATTTTTGATATATTTTCTTTTATAATCTGTCTATCTGTGTTTGTATTGCATATTTTCCTTATTATTTTTATTGACAAACTCTGCTCATCGTGGGTAAGCGTACAGGGTTATCCAACGAGGAGTAGACAAGGCGATTTTTTGACATTCCCTGTACTTTTATAAAAAAAACTGAAATAGACATCTTATGAAATTTTCTCCCGCGAATTCGGATATGTTCAGCAAAAAACAATTGAACATCAAATAAAAGTGCTAGGGGGTCACTTTGATATTTTTTAAAAGGGATGCCACATTTTTAATGTGCTTATCCGATTTCTCATATAAATTTTGATCTAAAATGATGGATTTTTAATTAAAAAACGCCTTTTTTTCTTCAGTTTTAAATTCGGAAAATGTTCGTCTACCGTACGATCAATACCTGATAGATGGATACCCGTTTCACCTGTTCAACCTTTAACCTGCTTCCTGCTTTAAAGCGGCCGTCAGTCAGACCAAATAATCAACTTTCATATTTCGATACTATATTTTTCACGAATTAGTTACAAATAATGGTAGTTTTTTGCAAATCTATTATTGTTTACGTATAAAAACAGTATGATATATTAGAAAAAACTATAAACTAACTTAATAACTTTAATCTCAATAATATAATTGTTCGATGTGTCCTCCATTATTTTCAAAACACGACCGATGCCCTCTTTTCAGTCTCTCCAAGGAATCTCTTACAATATTTTGGTCCTGGTTAAGTCTATTAATTTCATTTATAATTTTTTGCTGAATATCCTCGAGACTTCTGTTCGGTCGTTGATAAACTACATTTTTTAAATGATCCCATAAAAATGTATCCATTGGTGTGATATCGGGGCTATTTGGTGGCCAATGATTTGTTCCGTGACGGCCAATCCACTGATTGTAATGCTCATTTAAGTATGTTACCACTTCTCGAACTGCATGAGGCGGAGCACCATCCTGCTGCCAAATGATACTTTTGTAGACTTGCAATGGCAATCTTTCCAAGAAAGCCTCGATATCGTTTTGAAGAAACTGGAGGTATTTTTGGCTTGTTAAAGAGCCATGATAAAATAGTGGTCCAATGATTCGATTTTCTATCATCCCACACCAAACATTAAGTGAGCTCCTACCTTGAAACTTTATCATTTTATATCTATGAGGGTTAACTGCTGCCCAGTATCTTGTATTTTTTCGATTGTATACCCCCGATGTTGTAAATGATGCTCCGTCAGTCCATAGAATTTTATTATATAAATTATAATCTTCGTCTTGCTCTCTCATCAGCATTGAAGCAACAAATCGAAATCGAAGTTCTTTTTGATGTTGTGTTAAGTATTGAAAGGAAGGATGCAATATGGTTTTAGACGACATTTTTTTAAAGTTCTGTGAACTGTTCCATAGCTTACACTCCGGAGTCCTGGACCATACCTTATTTCTCGTACCGCTTGCGGAATAGAACTCTTCGGATTTATAGTAAAATATTGAACAACGGCTCGATTCCTTCTATTCTATCATTTCATCTTTCTTGGCTTATCTTTCAATGTCTTGCTTTCTTCAAATAGTCTTAATTCTGAGAATTGTATCTATACTTCAGTAATATTACGATTTATATCGGACAAAATTCTGAAAGTTTTGAAAATTGGTAGGACTGTTAGGGATGACATAATAAATACTAAATCGAAAAGTTCCCACCCCTAAATAGTGTGCTTACTCCCCTAGGACGTCGTTTATACCACCTTTTTCAAGTTTCCTAGATTATCTCGAGAACGGTGCACTTTTTGATAAAAAAAACCAATATAAAAAAAATATTCCTCATAAAATTTTCTACAAAAATGTTCCTATAATTTTTTTTCTAAAATTAATAATAATGTGAGAAATAAGGCGTATACATAAGGGTTTCTTCCAGTTACACATTAAATGCAATCTAATATATAATATAATATAAAGTCCGATGCTGAACGCTAAAAAGTTGATAGTAGGCTTCTGGCATCACTTAAAATTAAAATAAATTTACCACTTTTACTCTCTTAATCCTATAAAACCTCTCCATTTTTAAAGAGGAAGTAATATTCTATATGGATCGCACTTGTTTCTACACCGCCTCAGAGGTAAAGTAATTGGCGCGTTATTTTTACGTGGTGTCCCCAGTAGACCTGATCCACTAATTCTTAGAAGACTATGTTAATCTTCGCCGTCTTCCATAGATTCGACGTTCATGCATGCTTGTCCATGACAATGGTAACACATTGCAGAGCAATGTAAGCCTGCTCTTCTGCAACTGCACCTGTGTTCGCATCCTATTTTACACGAACACGAAATCAGTGTTAAAACAGATTCAGGAGCTGGTTCTTTTGTTGTCATAATTGGGGTTAATATACCACCGACTTTTTTCCATCCCCAATCAGTAGCTTCAAGCTTAACGCTTTTCCATGTTTGAATATGGAAAAAAACACGATATGAGTGTAGCCGAGCAGCAGCGGTAGTTGTTGGTAGTTTTGATAACATTACAGTATTGTTCGCTTTACCAACCAGTTTGTTAAAAGACATAAATCTGAATACATCTAGCCTTTTTTCTGCAGAGGTACAGTTGTACAAACCAAGAACAAATCGTTCACCCGCATCTGCAATTTCTTAATCCCTTTTGTTAAACACATTAATTGTATTAGTCTTTCCTTTGGAGAAAAACGCAGAAGTTGTGTTGCAACCGCTAATGGCGTGTGCGAATAATATTGTTTCTTTACAGTTTTTTTTAAAAAGTTGAGGATTGTAAATCTCGGGAACTATAAGTCCTTTTGCTGGTATTACCCTGTTTTTCTTTTAAAATTTTGGTGTCTTTGTCAGAGGGAGAAAGAGCAATAAGAAGAACTAGCAAGTCAATATCTTGACCTACAAAAACTGCTGTATCACACTTATAACATTTTTCGATAGCAGTTTGTGCTATTAATAAATCGGCGTCATCCGCAGCAACAAACACCTCGATTTCTTCATTGCTAAGTTTTTTCACCAGTTCTGCAATCAAACGTTCTTTGTTAAACAAATTACTAAGGAACTTGTGCTGAGTTTCAGAATCAACAGTGTTTTCATCAAATACAATGTCAGGACAAGTTTTTTGCAGTACACGCGTTTGTCGTTCTAGGCTCTTGCGTTCTCCAAATAACCATCGACCACAACAGTTACTCTATTACTGTAATGCTTTTTAATGTAAGTAACGTAAGCATTGTAAACATTAGGTGTAGTGGGAGAGAATAAAACTTGTTACACTATCGAGTGTGAAATAGTGGTTATCGATTTATATTTTTTCTTATTTTGGGTAAGACCACCTTGAGCGTTTTGGATAATCATCCATACATATATGTATTTAACGAATTATATATCCCGCCCTGATTTCGTTTGCGCCTTATTTACCAAACAACGGTACATTTCCGGGGAGCACATTTACATACTATACTACGGTACAGAGCCTCATAGAGCGCGGCAGGTCTGCACCGCAGTATAGTATGTAGTTGAAAAATACGCTTATTTTCCACTACATACTATACTACGTTACAGAGCCTTAAAAGGAAAAGCGCATTTATAATGTTATTAATATTGCTTGGTGCTATAAAATTAGTAGTAACACATTTCGTTGACAATTTGGATATACAAGATAGAGGGTGGTTAAATTAATGTATATGAAGCTTAAAAAGCTACCAGAAAATGCGGAAACTAATAATGCTATAAAGGCGTGTTGTATTGTTAGGAATTTTAATAGTGCTTTGCAAGATTCATTTTATTAGAAAAATAAAAGAGATGTTAGTACCTATTCATATAAAATAAATATTTATAAAAAATAAACATAGGTACCCTAAATCGAGTTAAAACTTTTAGTGAGATTTTGCGTTTTGGCGATTGCAGTGCACAGCTTCATTTAGTGACCTTGGAGCCTTACGTCTTCGGATGATTTTTCATTTTTCGCTGCCTTCCTGCCTGATTCCTTTTCGATCCAGATGTCATTCCAGGTCTTTGTGTTCTTCGACTCATTGATGTAGGTTGTACCGTAATTATTCTTCCACGGCGAATATTTTCCATAGTGCTGAATAAGTTTGGGTTTTTATTTTTTCTAAAGTTTTTTCTAAGGTTTTGTTTAGTTTCACCACTATATTTGTTGTTTCAGGCGTTGAGTCCATTTTGACCATTTGTACAAGATTTGAGAAATTTTGACTCAATTGTTCTACCGCAACTTCTTTTTCTTAAAATCATCTGATTGTGAAGATGATGAAGGCAAATTAGGAACCATTTCTTGTTGAAAAAAGTTAACTATGTTGAGGTTTGGAACCTTTGGCAGCATGCACTAAAACGTAGTTTTATCCACAATACCGAAACAGAATTATTGCACTCGACGCGCGTTTCGCTAACCACGTTAAATCATCCCCTGATGATGCTAACATGGTTAGCGAAACGCTCGTCGAGTGCAATACTTCTGTTTCGGTATGGTGGATAAAACTCCGTTTTAGTTAGAAAAAAGTTAAGTGTATCACATTGTTCTTTATTGCTACTCTCATTTGTTATCACTTCTATGTTAGAAGTATCCCTCATATCTTCAAAAAACATGTCATCACCCTATGGCTAATTTAGCTATTTTTTTTCTATCAGAAGTAGATAATAGAGGAGTGCAGTTTAAATTAAGAATATTATAGCTTTCTTCAACTGCGCACATGCGTGTTTGGAAAATCCCCCCCCCCCCCCTTGTCCAGCAACACAGTCGCACATTTCTATTTTGGTATCTACTGTATACAAAAGATCTTTTTCATTTTCTGATGAAACTAAAAATTGGGAATCTGTTATTTTATTTACTATTAGACTTTTTGCTTTAGATTTTAACTAAGAGTATATTAAATCATTTTTGGTTTTTCTAAAATTTGCAAATAAAATAAGTCTTCGTTTATGATAATTTTCAAATACATTGCATATAAAATCTATCAGCGCGCAAGCGTTGAAAGCCTTACAGCGTTGCAAAACCACATCCTTGAAAATTCTAATTGATGATTCGCAATAAATATTCGTATTATTTCCCCTTGTTAACACATTCGATCTGAATGTATGAGCCCGTTCGGTTTTTCGTTTATAAAAAGTATTAAAGTATTTTAAAAGGTTTGGATATTTTTTAAGTGAATTGTCACTTATAAATGAAGAGTATTCATCTTCAAATTCTTGGTCTGATGTGGAATAAAGGATTACTTGAAATTTTGTCATTATGTAAGACCTATCATTTTTTTCAATTTTGTGGTCAGCGTTCCAAAGGCATCGCCAGACAGACTGGCACACATGAAACGTGCAGAGGAGAAGTTTAGTATCAGAAAATAAAACGGACAAAGCATTTCTCTCTGCATCCGAATCATCGGTCATTGTATCTGTAGGAAAACCTTTCTTGCCAAAACCATTCCTACCCAAGGTTCTTTTTAGCAAACTGAATGCCAAAGTATAGTTTGCTTCACTTTCTGCCAAAGTATAGTTTGCTTCTTTCTTCACTTGCAGAATCACTCTTAGGAACGGCTCTAATTTTATGGGCTGCAAATAAAAATGTAATGCAAGAGTTCATTTGGTCGCATGAACCACTGATATCAATGAAAACCATACTTTGAGAGAATTCGCTTTCAAGAGCCTTTAGCATGATTGGCGTCAATACTACAATTATAAGCGGATCTTCATTTATTTCGATTTTGATTCCCATATCTTCATACTTTTTTAATTTTTTCTTTAAAACATTAATCATGCTTAAATGGTCTCGGCTACCAAAATTTCCTTCTCTAAAAAATATATATTCTAGAATACATGTATTTTCAAAAGAAAGGAATGTAACCAAACTATTACTTTTTATAGTCTTTTTTTTAAATAAAAATTTTTTTCTTATTCTCTCACTAGTTTCTAACAAAAATTAAAATTCAGATAAATTTATCTGCATTTGCTTAATTGTTAAAGATGCATGGGAAATGCAAATAAATTTAATTTATTTTTTTAAGCATAAACCGTTAGTCGAACGGAAAAACCGAGGTCATCTTTATTAGAAACTAGTGAGAGATTAAGAAAATAATTTTTATTTTAACAATAGCAGTGACGTACCGTTTTTTACCCGAATAAAAGTAGGTGACTTTTCGCTTTCAACAATCTCAAAAACAAAGTATTTTTCGGCCACATGTTAATTAACCAAACTAAGGTTATTTTTTAATATTCTATTTATCCTAGAAATTAGCGGAACGTTTTTGGAACACCATGTAGAGGGTGTACATACGAGAATGCACATAGGCTATTTTTCTTGATTTTGGATATACACAAAAATGGATATATACAATATTTTTGGATATATACAAAAACCACGTATCCGAGTGTTTGAATGAGCCCTGTAAATTGTATTACATTTCAAAATCTCACTAAAAGTTTTAACTCGTTTTAGGGTACCTATGTTTATTTTTTATAAATATTTATTTTATATGAATAGGTACTAACATCTCTTTTATTTTTCTAATAAAATGAATCTTGCAAAGCACTATTAAAATTCCTAATAATACAACACACCTTTACAGCATTATTCGTTTCCGCATTTTCTAGTAGTTTTTTAAGCTTCATATACATTAATTTAAATACCCTCTATCTTGTATGACCAAATCGCCAACGAAAATGAAACGAAAATCAATATTAATATAAATAATTACAATAATTAAATGTGTTACTACTAATTTTATAGCACCAAGCAATATTAATAACATTATAAATACGCTTTTCTTTCTAAGGCTCTATAGCGTAGTATAGTATGTAGTGGAAAATAAGCGCATTTTTCAACTACATACTATACTGCGGTGCAGACCCACCGCGTTCGATGAGGCTCTGTACCGTAGTATAGTATGTAAATGTGCTTCCGGGGAAATCCTTATAGAACCTTTTTTGTAGAGAATTTTATGAGAAACAACTTTGTTTATAAGTAATTTTTTCTACGAGCGTGTGAAAAGTGACATTTTTCACACCCATTTCGGTGTGAAAAATGTCACTTTAACGCACTAGTGTGAAAAGTGATTTACTTTTCGCACTAGTGTGAAAAATAATTTACTTTTCGCATTAGTGTGAAAAGAAATTCTGAAAAAAATTACATATTTCGAAAAGTCTTTTTTGAGTAATTAAAAAATTATAAAAACTGAATATAAATAATTTTATTAGAACTTTACAAACACAAGAATATAATATATTATGATATTATATAAGATATCATGGCTTAAAAAAGTTTACCACGCAATTTGTACAGTTAGTTAAATTAATCTCCGACGAAAATTGTTGGTAGGACACTGAACTTCCGATCGAAGTATTCATAGTCAAAACATCTTCATTAGGCTGTGTACAGGAACCTCTTTTTCTCCTAGTATCTTCAAGGCTGTTTTTCGTTTATTCTTCACGGAGTTTTCCACATATCCCTCGGCTACAGTGGCCGACTTCCAACCCCCATGATGTTTGAGAGTCAAAATATCTGCTCCTGAGTTTGCTAAGAGCGAAGCAGATGATCGCCGAAAGCAATGTCCTGTATAGCTAGACGGGTCAGGCAATCCAAGGAAAGTAGCTATGTTTTTCGGCATAGCTCCAAAAGTATTTTTGCCTATGAGCAGTTTTATGGGCACGCCTTTTCTATATTGGACAAAGAATCGATTTTTGGTAATGCCTACAGGACGCAGACGCTCATACTTTCGAACAATCTCCACTAAATTAATTTCTTCAATTGAACCACCACTAATACCAAATTCTCGACAGGTTTTCGTTTTAGTATCAGGTATTTTAATTAAGTAAATGTCACCTTTGTCTGTGACGTCTTCAATAGTTATCCGACGCAGCTCGTCTCTCCTACACCCTCCTGCGATTCCAATGATTAGTGTGACTTTCATGAGCATTGGCCCTTGTTAAAAATTTTTTTACATTTTCTTTGGAAAAAACATTAGATTTATTCGCCTGATTTTCTTTTCAAAAAAGATATTAAATTATTGTACCTGCTTATATCAATGTTTTTCTCTTTCGATAGCATTGTCCTTAACATGGGATAATGACTCCAAAGGGATGAAGACTTTTGTTGTGTGGACTTCTGCTGGAAATACACTAGTAAGACAGTCTCGGTGAGATTCTTTATTTTATTTCCACTACACCACTTTTCGAAACGTTTATATGCATTTTCATATTGTATCATTGACCGAGCCGGTAGAAGCGAATTCATGGCTATTCTCGCAGATTCTTCTACGTCTGATGAAGCAAAATCACTATTTTCTATGTCTGAAGAGTCCATTCTCTCCATTAGGTTCTTGGAAATAACTTTTTGAGGCAGAATTTTTCGAATTACATACGGTTTGTCAACTTTACTGACAAAAAAAAACAATTTGAAATAAATAACATAGGATCACCATGATGATCTAATTGTTATGATAATCAAAACGACAAATTCAGGTAAATATACAGAAGTAATTTTAAAGAAAGCCAATGTTCATTATGCTTGTAGAAAAAATCTTGTAAGCCATACGTGTAAAAAGTACGTTTAAGGCACTCGTATGAATTTTCATACTCATACCTTAAACGAGTACTTTTCACACTTATATCATAAATAGCTATTACCTACCATGCACTGTTTCGTAGGTATTCCGAAAAAAAATTAAATTGGGGTGGAAACAATGTTGTGAGGGATGAAGCACAGACTTTAGGGGTGGGAACTTTTTAGTTTACTAATTCTTACGCTATCCTTAATATTTCTACCGATTTTTAAAACTTTCAGAATTTTGTCCGATATATTGCAATTTTAACCGTAATATAACTGAATACTGAAATGTGTATCTGGAAACTCTCAAAAAATGTTCTTTGTGTTTGTCGAGCATTCTCTCCACTTTTGTAATATAATTTTATTACACTTAGTCGTTTTTCTAAAGAATATTTCATTATTTGTAACTAATTCGTGAAAAATGTAGTATAGAAATTTGAAAGTATTTGGTCTGACTGATGGCCGCTTTAAAGCAGATTAAAGGTTGAACAGGAGAAACGGGTATCCATCTATCAGGTATTAATCGTACGGTAGACGAACATTTTCCGAATTTAAAACTGAAGAAAAAAGGCGTTTTTCAATTAAAAATCCATCATTTTAGATCAAAATTTATATGAGAAATCGGATAAGCACATTAAAAATATGGCATCCTATATTTAAAAATATATCAAAGTCACCCCTAGCACTTTTATTTGATGTTCAATTGTTTTTTGCCGAACATATCCGAATTCGCGGGAGAAAATTACATAAGATGGCTATTTCAGTTTTTTTTTATAAAAGTACAAGGAAAGTAAAAAAATCGCCTTGTCTAGTCCTCGTTGACTAACCCTGAACATGGTCAAACTATTGCATTTATTTTTTATTTAAGTTGGAGAAAAAGACCATTAACAGTAGAGGAAAAGGTAATTAATATTGTGTGATTTTTAAGTTTGATTATCAAGTTTGATTTTAATAATTTATTTTAATCTTTCCTCTGCTTACGCTCAAATTTCAAATTAGTCCACATGATTACAGTACGGCAATATTACGCTAAACCATACAATTTTGAAACATGCCCTATTAACTGAAGGCTTTACGCCGAGTCGTATTTTTTATGTATTTTATTTTGTAATCTGTCTATCAGTGTTTGTTTTGCATATTTTATTTATTATTTTTATTGACAAACTCTACTCATCGTAAATAAGCGTTCATGTTCAAATTATTTGAATATAGAATTTTTAATTTTATTTAAGAAGAGTGGAGAAAAAGACCCACAACTGTAGGGGAAAAAGTAAATAAAAGGCCATTCTCGTGATTATCAAGTAGGGTAACCTTTTTCATGTTTTCCGTACCACAGTTTGATTTTAATTATTCCATTTAATCTCTCCTCTGCTTACGATGAAATGTTAGGTTATTTCCACACCTTAATTGCAGTACGGCAATATTACGCTAAAGCAAGCCGTAATAAGTAATATTCTTACGCCATCTTTCTTAATGGGTACGAAGTTTATTTTTAATATATTTCATTTCATATCATGTCTATGTTTGTAGATATTGCATATTTTGCTTTCTCTTTTTATTGGCAAACTCAATTCAGCGTTCATGTTCAAGTTATTTTAATTAAGAATTTTTAATTTCCATTACGAAGAGTGGAGAAAACCACCAATAACTGTAGAGGAAAACATAAATAAAAAGCCTTTCTCGCGATTATCAATTCATGCATAATTCTTTATGTTTTCCGTAATGCAATTTAAATTTAATTATTCCTCTCAACCCTTCCTCTGCTTACGCTGGAATATCAGATTATTTCCACAAAATTGCAGTACGGCAATATTACGTTAAACCATAAAACCTTGAAACAAGCCCTAATATCCCATGTCTTTACGGCATCTTAACGGGTGTGAATCGTACACTGGAGCACACTAATCGACATCTTACCGGCTTCATGTTCTCGTGTTGCATCCGTTGCATGAATTGGATTTCGCTTAAAATCTTTAATGTTTTATAAACAAACATGAGTTTATTTCCCTACAACCCTTAGTGGATAACATTTATATGCGCTAACAGGAAAGCTTAATACGCGTTTTAATATTTCATTACCAAAAAGAATGGAGTATGATCCGATGGTATGTAGAATATAATGTTTGGATCAATATCAAACAAATCTAGCTATATATTATAATGCAATATCTAAAATAACATCGAAAATAAATTATAGCCATTGTGCAAATGTGAGCTAATTATGTTCTATATTTTCGTATTAGAATGAGAGCTTAATTTTAATAATAAGTTTGCTAATATTTGAATATCGTTGCTTGCAGTAGTTATGCTATGATTTATTATATACCATGAATTGAAAATAAAGTATTGAGTCAGACACGATCTTGCGCCTTTGTAACCACCAAATATTACACTGTTGCCTGAATTTTACAATTGCCCTTTCTTAATCAAGTATTATGCTAATAATGCTCCAATTTTCGTAGTTTAATCGTTATTGCACAAACTATCAGCCAGACAGAAGGACAATCAGCTCCCCATTTCCTATTTGAAATTAGATAATTTGACACTGTTTCTCATTAGGAACGGTCGAAGTTAAAAGTTTTTATTTTCCTTTAATTCCCTTTTAGTGCAGCACTCGCCCCGTTCTTAATGCACCACATGGCTTCTTGCTCGTTATGAGTTTTAGTGCGATAGTTTAGATTATATTCAATGTTGCAGTTTGCTAGTTTGTCGAGAAAAGGCAGAAAAACATGTCTCAGTATTAACAAGGGAGTCTGGAATTCATGGTTTCTGAGCGAGTAGATTTTTCTTAAACACTGAAACACGGTAATTGATCTGATTACTATTTTCTAACACCCGAACCCCCAGCTACGCAGCTTTTTTTTTAATGGAAAAACACATTTTGGCTTAAAAGGATATAACGCTTCGTTGAAATCAGTCGCATATCACGAACTATAGATCGTTTCAAAATTAGAGAGGGTAATAAAAGAGTTATTTTATTAAAGCGATATTTACAATACTTTTGACAAATAAGTAGGTAGTTTAAGGCGGATTAAAGCCTTCTCTTGATTTGTCAATCAAAAACATAAAAATTGGCCGAGTTATATTTATTTGATTACTTGACGTTGGGTATTATTTCGAAGGCGCACAAACAGAGGAGAACAATTGGAAGCGCAGCACGTGAGATAATTGCTCACGTAATTCATATATGTGAAAGATAAAAGTACCGTACGAAAACCACAATTCTTCAAGACCAAGAGCGTGTAGCTGGTGATAAAAGGAGATAGCGAGAATCATCACATCAGTGTCAACTGTTCGGATAATAAAAAAAATTAACATAGCATTAGAAATTGCGGAAAATCCTCATGTATCTACTGATTAATTGGCACGCAATCAGGACACTTCTCGAAGTGTAATTCGAAGGTTAAAAAAAAACGGAAAATATTGCATATATAAGGTATGTAGAAGACGATAATGCATTTTTTGTTGTGAAATGATGCGACGGTGTATCGACAATAATGGTTTTCCAATGGACATTTATTTAATTGGAGTAGTTAATAGGCTCAATTATCGCTTTTGGTCCCAGGAAAATCTACGTTGGACATGTGAAGCGCATATGCACCACCATCCGGAGTTAATGCATAGGCAGATATTATCAACAACGAAATCTTGGACTTACCTAGATTTCCTAACATTTAACCTGATACCTTCTTTAGCTGTGATTTTCCTTAATGAAATAGATCCAGATATTCCGGATGAAAGAAATTAGTTCCAACAAGTTGGCACTTGGCCAAATTTCGGTAATAATGTTCGAAGATATTTAAATGAAATATAATCGGTGAATTGATAGACGGGGCACAGTTGAATGGCCGCCAAGATACCCCGACTTAATCCCTTGGGTTATTTTCTTTCGAAGTGGTTAAAGAACAAAATTACGGTGAAGGACACAATTTACCAGTTGAAGTCATTGAGAATGGCTGGATAGATTTAATTATCGCCTTGGAGAAGGCCAAATAGCAAATGGAAAACATTTTCATGGTAGGTGGATTCGTATCGAATGCATTGCCAATCCTAACAATACCATGTATATCTTCAAGTGAAATAGGAACATTTAGCAAACTAGTATCCAAATCACCACACACGCATATTAATATTATTCCTCCTGGAACATTGAACAAGCATGTCAATTTTTTGCTGCACATTTGAATATTCGTGAGCTCCTTAAGTGTATATTGATCGGGGCTCAGGTGGGAGAATGTTAGAGATAGTTTAAGATTTTCACTTAGTTCGCCCTGTATAAATATTCTTATACATTTTAAAGGCGCACTAGTAATTGGAAGGGCGAAAGGAAAAGTCTGCAATGGAAATGTCATCGGCTCGTACCCTTTTATTTTTTATGGCCGAAGGCAACTGGGGTACCTGCATCTTATATTTGGTTTTACAAGTGTGCTTTTACCATTTATTTTCAAGCCTAGTTTTAGGACCAAACGTCGTTAGTAATCCAAAACGGGTAGTTTCATATAAACGCGACCTAACATTTGGTGGCGACCGTGACAGGACAGGTTACTTTTTGAGTTCGGTTATAAGAAAAAAATTTCGTGCGACTTATACAGGGTGCTCGAACAAGAACGATACTCAGTGTGTTCGGAATAGAGAAACTTTCACGTCGTTTAAATTACTTTTTTCGATAGACGTTCGTGAGATTGTGATGATGGAGCAAACTAAGAAGCACCGAAAAGTTCTGCGCGCTTCATTTACGAAGGCAGCAAACGAATTAGAAAATTTTCTGTCTAATCCAGCGGTAGAATGGCGGTTAGTTCAAGTCTCCATAGACATGTTAAAGCAAAAATTTGACGATCTTAAGCAAACAGATACTCGTATTTTCGATTCGCTTTTGAGGACGATTTATTGGTAGAACTGGACACTTGTGACAATTACGGACGTAAATGGGGTGATTTAATAATTGTGAGGTGCGACGATATTTTGAAGCAAGTAGCAGAGGAGGTGAGATCTGGTATAGCAGACATTAATATCGGCGGGCAAGGTAAGCGCAAATTCAAATTACCTGTATTAGAGTTCAAAAAGTTTGACGGGAACATTAGGGACTGGTTGCTATTCTGGCCGCAGTTCAAAAAAGTTCACGATGACCCCGATATTGACTTGAGTGATAAGGCCGAATATTTAATTCAGGCTACAGTTCCGGGCACCAGGGCTAGGCAACTAGTGGACAGTTTTCCCGCCACGGGCAGTAACTATCTAAATATCGTAGGCTGTTTGAAGGCGCGTTTTGGCAGGGACGATCTACAAATAGAAGTTTATGTGCGCGAGTTGCTAAAATTAATAATAAGTAGCGCTACGTCTGGCAATAAGATAGAGCGTTCGCTATTGTATGATAAAATAGAAACTCAACTACGGGCTTTAGAAACACTTGGCATAACCTCGGATAAATACGCGGCCATGTTGTTTCCATTGATTCAATCGTGTTTTCCGCCGGATTTGCTTCGCGTTTGGCAACGTTCCTCAGGAAGAATCGGATCAGGTGATCAGAATGTTGATAGAGAAGTCACCCTGGAAAGTCGCCTCAAAAGTCTCATGTTATTTTTAAAGAATGAAGTTGAGAACGAGCAGCATGTTTCGCTAGCAGTGGAAAGTTTTGGTTTAGGCCATCAAAACTCTAGAGATTTCGGTCAGCATAAAACCGTTGCGAATAGGGTTAGGAGGACTGTAGATTTGCCACCTACAGCTACTGATTTGGCGAATAACATTAATGAATTAGGATGCGTTTTTTGTAGTAATCTTCACGATAGCGCTAATTGCTTCAAAGCGCAAAAAATTCCTTTAGAGGAAAAACGCAAGAGTTTAGGCGATAAGGGTGCTTGTTTCCGCTGTCTGAAAATTGGACATTTGTCGCGCAATTGTCGGATGAAATTAAAGTGTGTAATCTGTGGTAAATCGCACGTAGTTCTGATGTGTCCAGAAACTTGCGGACAAAATCGGACAACGCACGCGCGGGCAATGCTGGTGATCTCAATGTCGAGACTAATCAGACACTTTCAAATAGCACGAGTATGCAGGTATTATTACAGACTTTACGCATAAAAATTGAAGGTGTTGGCGGCTCAAAATCGGTACGTGCGTTAATAGATACAGGCTCACAAAAGTCGTATGTTTTAAAATCCACGGCTAGAGGTCTAGGTTATACTCCCAAACGAAAAGTAAACCTTGTACATGGATTGTTCGGAGGGGGTCAGATGCAGCAACAACATGATTGTTATGATATTAAATTGCGACATAGCAAATACAGCTGCACCTTTGAAGCTCTAGATCAAAAAGTTATTGGCACGCAAGTCTCACATGCCTTTGAGGGACCTTGGACAACGGAGCTGACGCACCTCAATGTACAATTCTCTGATACTCTATCCGATGCAGCACCCATTGAAATCTTAATTGGATCAGATGTATCTGGACGGTTGTATACAGGTAGAAGATACGTATTATCGTGTGGGTTAGTTTGGGTTAGTTTGGGTTAGTTTGGGTTAGTTTGGGTTAGCAATGGAAACCTTATTAGGATGGACTGTGGCATTATTTTGCCACTAAAGAATGCGAACGGTTAGCTCTTAA
>MU190663.1:23008-41053 GCA_016904865.1 Pissodes strobi | reverse complement strand
CCTCCGCCGGCGGAAAAGTGAAAAGTAAAGCTCCGGCGGAGGAAAAATGAAACTTCACGGCCGCCTACACAGTCGAGTAATAACGGATTTACTGACGTTTGAAGAAAAAAATATATTATCCATTAATATTGGAAGGCTGATTCAAATAATTTTAAAAAATTCGACGAGGATTTATTTCATAAGGAGCTACCTGAATGTTTCTATTATAATTATTTTCAAATTGTCGAGAAGCTTGTGACTGGAATTCAAGTCTATGAGGAACTCGAAAACCCTAAGAGGTACAGTGTCGGTAAAACTAGACCAAAATGGCGCATTTAGGTGCCTAATAATATGCCGTTTAGAAAATTTTTAAAATCCGAGTATTTCCGGAGAAATCCTGAAAAAAAAACCGAAATATTGAACAATCGTTTTATTTTATCCTCAATTTATTTAAAAAGGGATTTCAAAATGAATTGCACTTTTTCATTGCCACTTTTCCCGCTCTATCCAATGGTGATATCCAGTTTGGAATCTGACGTTCTCTCTTCAAGAGGTCATCATCAACTTTCGTTTTTTAAATACGAACTTTATTTCTTTTGTCGTTTTTCAGATGATATGACGTTATTAATAAATACACATGTTTTCTTTAATACTTTTTTGTTTTTGGTTTGATTTTTTTAAATTAATTCTTTGTTTTTGGGTGAAATATAAATGAACCTGCTTATTTAATCTTACTATTTTTTTGAAATAAAGGTTCCAATTTTCCACTTAACACAAAAACAAAGTAAAATATTTTTATAGAATATAAACATTTCAAAAGAAACTTAAACTATTTAAAATTACGCCAAAGCAAAATAAGTAATTGAAAAACTAAACTAGAATACAAAAACGAGAACAAAAAAAAAATAAAACACGGAAATACTCGGAATTTTAATACCTTTTAAACTTTTTTAGGCACCTAGATGCGCAATTTTGCCCTAATTTGACCGAGGCTGTATCTCCTTTAGTTTCTGAGATCCCGATACATAGACTCGAATTCGAGCCACCCCAGATAACTTTTTAAAAGGAAATATCTCTACATTTCTGAAATTAGAAAAAAATAAGTTGATTGATTTAATTTTCTTTTACACATGATTTTGTTTATATACACATGATTTTGTTTATATACGTGCCAAGTTTGTTTTTTTAAATGTAATGCAGCGCATTTTATAGTGATTTTGAATTTTCTATTAAATTTTGTATATTTTTTGTATAATATACCTATGATGAATCGAAAATTAACAATTTTCGAAATATTGAAGGTTTTGGAATTACGAAATGCTATGATTTTTCGACATAATAGCTTATCTATTTAGATACCTGCTGCGACCTGGAGATAAGGGTTTATTTTTAAAAGTCTTGGCATTGATGTTTGAATTTACAAAATCAGCTATAATATATAGTTTTTAATTCTGTTTAGTAAATTTGGAAATAACAAGCTAGATAGTTAAATCTTATAATCAACCATATATAAGAAAATAAATAGAACGTATAATTTATAGCATAAATTAAATTCTCGGCATGCCCTCCAATAATTAACCTCGTCACATTTCTCGTAAATTTTGTTTGGCATTCCAGTGCATTTATAATTACGCTGTGTCTAGCCTCCCGGTACCGGTATCCGAATAAATCTCGGTAAAATGATGACGTATATATAATGACGTCAAACTCTACCGGTATTTATATCAAGCTATGCTAGCCTCCCGGTACCGATGTCCGCATAAATTCCGGTATGTATTGATGATGGTGTTTCTATTAATCCCGGTAGATTTTATAAAATAATTAGCCTTTAAAGATTCTTTACAGGCGTAGCCGACTATATCAAAATCGGCCTCTCCTATTGGTCGATCCGCATGACCCTCCGCTCGCTTCGCTTGCTACGGGGGCTCGAGAAAAGGAAACTAACCAGGTGCTAGCCCAATCTAACCCAAGACATACCCAAAATCAAGAAAAAAAACTGTTTAGAAACATAATCTTAAAAAAAAATAAAAAAAAGCAATGGGGTTCGAACCCGTGCCGTCCAGGTGAGACCCAACTATCTAAATCTCTACACCACTAGAGCTCTTGCGACAAATTGATTGCATCACGAAGACATATTGTAATACGAGAACAAAATCTACCGGGATTATTGTAAATACCGGTAGACCATTACGTCATCATACTGCCATTATATTTTACCGGGATTTATTTGGGTACCGGTACCGGGAGGCTAGACACAACGTTAGAATTATTGCTTTGTTCTTATTTCCATTCAACGTTTTTATTTATTCGAAAATTTTTCTTTAAATTTCTTTAATATTATTACTTCCTTTTCTATAGATTGTATTTTTCAAATTGCCTCAAGGGTTAGGCTTGGGGAATTCGCAGGCCGGTTGATTGTTGCATATCTACTCATCCACACGTGATAATTATTATGATGAAAGTCTATTACTGCTAGGATATCGGGAGGTGCTCCGGTTTGCTACCAAATTATATTTGGCTGAGTTTGAAGTGGCAGTTCGTCCATAAATTATTCAGTTTCATTTTTCAAATGTTTCAGATATAGGTATTGACTCATTTAAGGTGCCAGGATTAAAAACCGGACCTAAAACATTATGCCACGAAATGCCGTAGCAAACTTGCAATGAGATTATCACGAAATCTCCTTAAAACGCAATTGGCTGATCGAACAGCTTGTGATATTTTCAACGGTCCAAATATGACAGTTCTTCCTATTATAAATACCGGCAGTGGCAAATATCGCCTTATCGGTCCAAAAAATGTTACTGAAATAATTTGGATATTGATTAGTAGAACTTCCTCTCATAACTTCAACAAATTCATGTCTTCTTGACCATTTTCAATCTTTCAACAATGGCATAGCGCATTTGGTAAAATATTAGCGGAAAATAAAGATGAATCAGTAAATCAGACTTCAAATAGCAATACACTGGGATTTTAAAAATGAACCTCTATATCTAAGTAGCAACAGGTATCTTAATAGGTAAGCAATTATATCGAAAAAAATCTTAGTATATCGTAATTCTAAAACCCTCAATGTTTCGAAAACTGTAAAAAAATATTCAGATTTTAATGACATTTCAAAAAAAAGTTGTGTCAAAAACGAATGCATGTGTAAAAGCAGATGAGCTCAAATAACTTTTGCTGAGAATATATTTTTCTAATTTCAAAAATATTAGAAATATTTCCATTTAAAGAGTTATCCGGATTACTCTGTACAATAGTGATGCTTTTCTCACCTATTATCTGAGTAACAGTAATTATTTGAAAAGAAGTACCAGTTAGATTTTTACAGCTGTAGTTAATAGCATATAATTTATATAAAGTTGGTGTTAGAATGGGAGTTCGACCATAATTTTTACTGTTTAACTTACCACTTGTAATAGTAACTAAACTTATATTGTATATATATTTTGTAGTGCCAGATTTCATTTTCGATTGTTCTTTTTGGCTATTGCGCCAACGGTTTATGAGTAGCACTGCTTCAGTCGCCGATTACAGAGATGGTGTTAAATTTCATTAGTTTGGGTTAGGCTATTTCGGCTTCGAATAATTTGATTAGAAGCCGAAAACTCAAAAAGAAAATATTTCTCCTTGCGCCATTTTTAAAAGTAAAATAAAGAGCTCTTCATATAAAAACGTAATTTTTAGGATCTCTAACGTAAAACGCATTTGTCTTCTGGCAAATACATTATTCCTAAATTCAGTCAAATATCTTCAGCATTTAAAGTATGATTTATCAGCTGCTGAGGTATTTTTAGGAAATTAACTGTACCAGATATAGAACTTTTTTTTCAAAAAACCGTTTTTGTGTAATTTTGGTCTGGAATATTTAATATTTAGTGTTCATTCTATGCTTCAGTTTTAATTGGCTAAACTAAAATAAGTAAGTTTTCTTTCTGTAATATTGTGAAGGTATTTTTTTTAATTTGGTATATACCAAATTAGAAGGAAATCGCATTAAATTAAAATGCATTGCCAGTTAACTTTAATACTTACTGATATCCTTTACTCTGATCTTGAAGGTGATTAAAATTCACTATTTCATGAATTTCACAAAAATTCTAAAAATATGTAATATCTTAAAGACTCGGCAATAAATTTAATAGCATAACACTAATTACACGAAAGCATATGAATATCTAGCAAACTTTCGGAAAATACAAAGGATAAGCGTTTTACTGTAAACTCTCTAGAACAATTTAAATTTAGCTCCTTTGGAAAATTTTTGTTGATTTATCACAAAAACTTACAAAAGTTCTTTAGTTTTCCACTCTTTTAAGGTTAATAAATTTTGTTAGCGGAACCAAGGCAGTCTCATTCATAAACTGATAGAGCCTTAGGCAAAGCAGAACAATCCTAAAGAGTAACTAAACTTATTCATGTGTAATAACTAAATAACTTGTCCCTAGCAAATCCACAGCAATTTTCGTGTAAAAGAATATCGTTGTGATACTATGTATTATAACAGATAGTATCAATACGATATTCTAATTCCCTCAGTTAACTTGCTCAAGCGGAGCAAGAAATTGATTTGTTTTTTAGATGCAACACATTGGTTTGATTTTATACCTATGTTTTTTTTTATCAAACTGGCACAACTCAACACATTCTTATGTTTATGATTTCTTTAAATATCATTTTGAAATTATAGCATTTTAAAAGAAACTTATAATCCGTAAACCCATAAACTATTATATTAAACCATTTTAATAGAACTGAAGCAAACGAGATAAGAAAAAAATCAGAACTTTTGATATCAGAAATTAATTCAAGAAATTAAAGAAGAGCAGAAAGCGTAGTAAAATAAATATTTTTAATTTAAAAATGGTATCCTTAAACAAACCTGGTCTTATTTTAGTTTTTATTGGTAGTTTTGTTCTTGTCTTAATGACTAATTTATACCGCCCATGTAAAATTTAAACTACTTTAATAATTAAAATTAAACATTTCATTATTCGGCTTGGTTTACTTTCCGAAAAATAAATTAATGAAATAGGGATTTATAAGTAAACCTAAAAACATTTTTTAACGTTTGCCCGTTTACGTATTTGAGTTTTAAATGCTCATATTAAACGAGATTTTTTAAATATGCGTCGCTCGATCAAAAGGCTATACTATTCACATCAAAGAACTAAATTATCTATTATTTAAGATGAATTTTAATCATCTCCTGATGATAATAACAATGCAGTGAAACGCCCTCAAAAATTATGCTTCGATATTGTGGATAAAACTCGGTTTAAGTAAATTAATTATTCATTGCATTCAGTACAGGATTCTATATGGCAATAACAAAAATCGTTATAATGTTAATCAGGTCACGAAAACACGTAATTTAACACGATTGGTATTTTTGATGAAGTATTGTTACCTTTCATTTTAAAAGCTATAATTTAATTTTAAATTTAGGTCTAAATCAGAAATTTAAGTGTAGGGTGGAAAGAATTTTTTTCTTTGGATTTTTTAAGTCATAGTTTTCAAAAGATGTATTATATAATCAAAAAAGACTATGCGTAAGTTGAAGTAAATATTTTGATATCTTCATGGCCAAAATTTACTATTTTTTATCAATAAATAAACATATTTGTATTCGTTATAATAAAACTACTGTCATAGTTTTAAACAGGTATGCTTTGTAGTCATAGATTACTATGCAGAATCTGGAAGCAAATGATATTGCGTCGCCATGAATTTTCGCTTACTCAACCTTTGGAAAATGCTTTCAATGTTTCATAATATATGTTTTTCATGACTGCCAGCTCAATTGTGTATTCGTACTTCGGAAAATATTAATGAATACTAATTTTCATTTACAGGCTAGCAATACAGGTGGTCCCAGACCATTCTCTAGTGTTAGTGCACCCCTTTCACCTGGTGGAAATTTACCAAGGGCGGCTCCATTATCTCCACAAAGCAACTATAACAAAGCCCCCTTATCTCCATCAGCTCCTTCCTACGGTTCCTACAGTCCATCATCAACTGCTGGTAAGTTTGAAGTAGAAGTCATGCAATGAAATATTTTTATTATTTATTAAAACACCTAGTTTACTACAAATGGAGACAGTTATTGCTTTGAAGTTGCGACACCAAAAATTCAACAACCGGCTTTGAGTGTACAACTTATTTCTAAAAATGAATGTGTGAAACGAAAATGAAAATCCTATTTGTGTAACTAGCGAAGAATACTATTAAGCGAACAGTGTATCGAAGACATCCGCGCATAAATTGCTTCAAAGATAAACTTTAGAAAGTACACAACACATAAGGCGCCAGTAAATCCAATATATTTTCACAAATTATTGACGTTGATTAATCAATTGAAAGTCAAATATTTATATTTATTCACGCATTCGATAAAGGATACACTCATTTTTGATACACTCGTTAATAATGCTAATTTTAACTGATTCAACAATTATTGCATGTAGCCACCAGAAATCTGAAACTAACTATTTTAGGACTAACAACGTTCCTGCATTCAAATGAAAATTATTAAAGATGAAAAACTAAACACTGATTTTTTACGTTACGTTGAAAACAGGAAATAATGTTTCGAGCTACTAGTAAATATCTCAAAAATTTCTCTTTTAGTCTCCAAATTCGATATCTCACGGTTACGTTTGAAAATTTTCATCTTGGGTGACGTATTTGAGAAACCCCGATTGAGCTTTGGCAACTGATCAAAAGGATCTTGATCCGTTAGTACAGTTAGAGTACAAATAATATCGAGTAGATTCACTCAGCAAAAATCGTTTCATGTTTTTGGATCAAACGCAAAAGCCGCAGCAAGTAAAAAATTAGTCTTTCTACGATCGTGCGTGAAATATACTTTCACGCATCACTACTAATGCGTGAAGTACAACGTATTCCTTATGGGATTTATTTAGCGCATACTTCCATAAGAGCCCATGTACGCGCGGATCCAAAATGAACAGGTGGCTATGCTTGTCCTATTTTGATTAAAGTTTTGCGAGCTATGACAACTGTCATTAAAAAGAATAATTATTGTGTAATTACGTTGATCGTGCAAATATTGTTAGAAATTTCAAAACTATGTACTCAGATTCTGATCTGGAATTATGTGGTACTCCACCAGAAATAACAGCCGCAGCCAATATTGCAAGCGAATCCTTATTGCCGAGCAAATCCCTCAAAATTTACGAAAGTACTTATCATTATTATTATTATTATTATTATTATTATCATTATTGTATTATTTACGGTCGTAGAAAAAGTATAGTGTGCAACACGTGCGTGAAGACTTTTATACACTCATGTGATATTGCGACCCTCGCCTTCGGCTCGGGCCGCAAACATCACATTCGTGTATAAAAGTTGACTTCACGCACTTGTTACACAATATACTATTTTACTCTACCTGCAGCAGCGAGCAGTCTGTGAGGGGAGATGCAAAAAGTATTAGCTGATGCAAAATCATTTCCTCGGTTACTATTTGATACACGATATTTCAAAGGGCGATTAAGGTAATTTTTAATACGTTATTCAAATGAATAAAACTATGTAATAAAGTTATACAAAATAGTAACGTATACTAAATTCAAAAACAGTATAAATAAAGGTAATACCCAGGGTAATACCTATTAAAATAATTTATTTGACAGTTTGTAACTTGATTCATCTATTAAAACATGTATAAAGCAGAAGGTTCAAAGTACCTGACAAATATTGTGGGAATTTAAATATGAAAAGGACATATTAAGCTAGTAAAGTAAATTTATAGCTTCTTAAAGGTCTTAACACTTCATTACTTGCACTACGAGTATTTCTCTCACATTTTCTACGAAATCGTCAGTTTTCGGAGATGGCTTTGCGAACGGAGCTGTCCTCCACTACTATAGTTGACTTATTTGGCGTCCGCTTTAACATGGCCAATTAACCGGGTGCATTTCTCAAGTGATTGGCTGCATTTGTGAGAATTTCTCTCATGGCGCTACGTCTGCCGTAGTACTTTTAACATTGAAAATGTTTCTGTTTTGCTGTTATGAGGCATCAAATTGCGAAAAAGTGCATGCTACATTTGCCACACATGATGTCATATGAACTACTAACCCAAACCAACCAAAAGTAATCAAAAGCACCAAAAAGAACTAAATGTATCGGAACAGATTAAAAAAAATTAAGTAAGACTCAAACTCAAATTATCCGAACTTTTGCAGCTAACCAAAACTAACCAAATACATTAAAATTGGTTATAACGTATCGGATCCGGTTCAAATTACTAAAATAAATTGGAACTAACTGAAACTAACCGAAAGTTGATTGAACAACTAACCAAAAGCACCAAAAAGGGCTAAACCGTATCGCGCAAATTAAAAATATTAAAGTAAGTTAAAATTAACTTAAATTAACCGAATTTTGGCGACTAACCAAAACTAACCGAACACATTAAATTTGATTGTAACGTATCGGAGTCGGTTCAAGTGACCAAAATGAATTGAAACTAACTAATTAAAGAAATGCCTTTTTAACATTATAATATTTTTTAACATAATTATAAAAAAATAAAAAAAGGTGCGGATATGAAGACCTAAAAAATTACCCTCCACTTGTAGATAGGAAAATCTATTAATATATAACTAGCCATGACGTTGCGGTAGATAATAATTCTAACCTGTTCCGAATTGTTTTAGCCCGTTCTTTCACTTTTGGTTACTTTTGGTTAGTTTTGTTTAGCCGTATAATTAACTTTCGGTTAGTCTCAGTTAGATCCTATTTATTTTAGTCATTTGAACCGACTCCGATACGTTATAATCAAATTTAGTGTTTTTCGTTACTTTTGGTTAGTCGCCAAAGTTCTGCTCGTTTTGGTTAGTTTTAACTTACTTTAATTTTTGTAACCTATTCCGATACGTTTTAGTGCTTTTGGTTACTTTTGATTAGTTTTGGTTTGTCATTCAATCAGATTTCTGTTAGTTTTAGTTGGTTTTTATATATTTTAGAATTTGAACCGTTTCCAATACGTTACGAGTATAATTAATTTTAATGTTTTTGGTTAATTTTAGTTAGTCGCCGAAATTCGGCTAATTTAAGTGAGTTTCAACTTACTCTAATATTTTTAATCTATTTTGATTTATGTTTTCGCTTTTTTGGTTAGCTTTGTTGTTCAATCAACTTTCGGTTAATATCAGTTAGTTTCAATTTATTATAGTCATTTGAACCGGTTCCAATACGTTATTAGAGTCTTTACGAAGTCAATTGAAAAAGTTGGGACTCTTGATAATTTGTAATTACTTTGTGTACGCGCTCGCCGACAACTTAAGAACAGACGTGCCGACATGAAATTAAGAGTCCCAACTTTTTCAATTGACTTCGTAAAGACTATATCAATTTTACTGTTTTTGGTTAGTTAAGGTTAGTCGCCAAAATTCGGTTAATTTGGGTTAATTTTATCTTACTCCAATATTTTTAATCTATTACTATACGTTTTAGCCGATTTCGGTGCTTTCAGTTTCTTTTGGCTAGTCATTCACTCAGCTTTCGGTTACTTTCAGTTAGCTCCAATTTATTTTACTCATTTGAAGCGGTTCCGATACATTATAACCAATTTAAATGTTTCTGGTAAAATTATGTCAGTCGCCAAAATTAGGTTAATTTGGGTTAGTTTCAACTAACTTTAATATTTTTAATCTGTTCCGATAGGTTTAAGCTCTTAGTGCTTTTGGTTACTTTGGCTAGTTTTGATTAGTCGTGCAATCTACTTTTTGTTAATTACAGTTAGTTTCAATTTATATTAGTCATTTGAACCGATTCCGATACTTTATAACCAATTTTAATGTTTTTGGTTAGTCGCCAAAATTCGGTTACTTTGGGTTAGTTTCAACTTACTTTAACATTTTTAATCTGTTCCGATACGTTTTAGCCCTTTTTGGTGCTTTTAGTTCGTTTTTCAATCAACTTTCGATTACTTTCAGTTAGTTCCAATTTATTTTAGTCATTTGAATCGGTTCCGATACGTTATATAATCAAATTTAATGTTTTGGTTAGTTTTGGTTAGTCGCTAAAATTCCGTTCGTTTTGGTTAGTTTTAACTTAATTTAATTTTCGTAACCTGTACCGGTACGTTTAAGCATGTATTGGTTACTTTTGGCGAGTTTTGGTTAGTCATTCAATCAACTTTCGGTGAGTTTCAGTTGTTCCAATTTATTTTAGTAATTTTAATCGATTCCGATACCTTATAAATCAAATTTAAGTTTAAGTAAATAAACTAACACGATCTCACACGCGTGTGATGTCATGTGTCAAATGTAGCATGCACTTTTTCACGATTTGAGGCCCTATACCTACTAGGATAATAGAAACATTTTCAATGCTAAAATATAAGAGTTGCTTTAAAAACACAAAAGGTCATGTGAAAAATTCGCAATTATTAAAACATAAACGGATTTTTGCTCACGCTAGTGGTGACGGGCATTTTATTTTTGCCGTACTTGTTTTCTTTTCCACTATTGTCTTTATCCATATTTGGGTAAATAACAAAATTTTAATAAAGACATATTTGTTAAACCGATTATACGTGTAATTGAAAAACTGCATAGTATTCAAAAATTATTATAAATCTTAACTGATAGGGTCTTTGGAGCATCTGAAAAATGAAAATCCGTCACCCACTTTTGTAATACAATAATTATCCGGACAACAATATCTCGCCATAGTAGCGATCTTAATAATTATTTAATTCAACGTGACCCAACAGTACAGAATATCAAGGCATTTGCACACTGACCGTAAATTCTCCCTCGTAGTGTAGCCACAACTGGCCGCGAACGAGATTGATCCGGACTCGCTTCGAAGGTAAAAACTGTCGGCGAAATTGGAAATTTGTCTCGAGTGAACCTACCGTGGTACAGTTGAGAAGCTTGTTCCTAATCTGCTCTTTATATCCCTCCTTGCTCTCGTTATTGGTCCGCTTACACTGGTTTCTAGTCATGATGAATATATTTCGATTTTCGGGTGTCGGATCGCCATGCAGCCTACCGCCATTGGCGGTAGGCAGCATTTTTGGCATTGACCACTCTTGAGCAGTTATCCCCAAACCATTATTTACTGTTTGAGATACGTTTCATAGAATAGGTGATGAAAGCTTCCATACCAGTTTGGATAACTTGAGTTTTCTCATCAGCAGAGTCAGATGTGTTTTAATCCCTAAAGCAAGGAAAATAATGATAAAGCTTGTGAAGGCTCTCGCCACTTTCCAGATTTGTAGCGCTAAACCTTTCGGGGTACCTGTGGCTCTTGTGCTTTGATAGCAAGTTCACAGGTTGCGGAGATAAGATTGTGCTCTGATGAGCCGAACAGAGGTTGGACAGTTAGCGGTCACTAACCCAAACCATGGGTTACTGTCTGAGATACGTTTTATAGGAAAGGGGATGAAAGCTTCCATCCCAGCTAGAATAACTTGAGTTATCTCATCAGCAGGTTCACTGGCGTTTTGATTCCTAAAGGAGACATCTTTCCAAGGAAAATAAAGATAAAACTCGCGAAGATCACGTTACTTTGCACATTTGTAGTGCCAAACCTTCTGGATATCTGTAGCTCCTGTATTTTGATAGCAAGTTCACAGGTTGCGGAGATAAAATTGTGGTCTGATGAGCCCAACGGAGGTTGGACAGTTACAGTGTGGAGTTCAAGATTAGTTATTATGAATAGATCTAGGAGGCTAGCAAAATTTTCTTGAGGCTCAGTTATCCTGGTAGGTCCATCAACCAGCTGAGTAAGTCCATGACGTACTCGACTGCCGGAAATGATCACATGCCTCACTTGGTTCTGCTTTAGTGTTGAAAAGTTGATTTAAATAAGCATATAATAATAGTGATCGTTTTTATATATCTAAAAAATTATTGTTGTGTCTTTTTCGTACGTGATCGTATGAAATTATTATGCAACAGATGCTGAACAGCGTACTTTTCACATGTGCTATACATTATACTTTATGTACAACTGAAAGCTTAATATAAACTGCTCGTCAAAAAAAACGACGCACCTAGTTTTTTGGACAATATTTGAAAGCTCGTTATTGGAAACCTACTGAACCGATTTTAAAAAACTTTGGAAATTCTGAATAGTTGATTCTTTGGTTCTTATGTCTAATTTTTGGAATAAGATAATTTGCACCTAACATATACTACAGGGTGTTAAAGAAAGAGATGTTTTTTTTACAAAACTTCAAGTTATCCCCATTTATGGGGTAGTTGAGATTGATAGTCGTAATACCTCTTTTTACTTACAGTTAGGTAATACCTCGGGACGTTTTTGAGATTTTGTGGATATCTTGGCTAACTACGATTATATGGCAATTTTTCGAAAATCGTCGATATTTTCCAGTTTAGTCCCAATAATGAGCAAACTACGGAAGGTATCGACGAATTGTGAACACGGCGTCTTACGGTAGGTCATATGCTACCAGTTTATGTACGTTACGTGATCCAGTAAACCAGAAAGTTCAAATTATGGGATATGTTTTACACAAATTTTTTTTTGAAAATTCAAAATAGAAATTCAAACCAAAGAAAATTATACCTGTAAACTTAAAATGCGACCTTAATACCATGGATTATTAAGAATGGGGTATTTTCTCGAAACGGTTTTTGATTTTTGATGATAAATCAGTCAGTTGTCAAAATATGGTAAAATAAGGATATTACTTCGTGTAACGTTACCATAAATATGCAAACGAGTGTTTGTCTCTTACAACCGTTCAAATTACACTCGAAATTACCTTCGAATATACAGGGTGATTGAAAAAGTAAAATGGTAATAAAATAATTCATTTTTTAACAGAGGGTCCTATTTAAGTACCCACCTATCATTGCAATTTTTAGGTATTCTAGGGACCATTTAGTAGTATTCGTGCAATATTTTGTGTAAAACATATCCCTTAATCTGAACTTTCTGGTTTTATGGATCACGTAACGTACATAAACTGGTAGCATATGACCTACCGTAAGACGTCGTGTTCACAATTCATGGATACCTCCGTAGTTTGTTCATTATTGGGACTAAACTGGAAAATAACGACAATTTTCGAAAAATTGCCATATAATCGTAGTTAGCCAAGATATCCACAAAATCTCAAATACGTCCCGAGGTATTACCTAACTGTAAGTAAAGAGAGGTATTACGACTATCAATCTCAACTACCCCATGAATGGGGATAACTTGAAATTTTGTAAAAAAAACATCTCTTTCTTTAACACCCTGTAGTATATGTTAGGTGCAAAATATCTTATTACAAAAAATAGACGTAAGAGCCAAAGAATCAACTATTCAGAATCTCCAAAGTTTTTTAAAATCGGTTGAGTAGGTTTCCAATAACGAGCTTTCAAATATTGTCCAAAAAACTAGGTGCGTCGTTTTTTTTGACGAGCAGTTTAGTTTGAAATTATGGGGTGGCTACATGCAACTGTTGAATAATTTATGTCTAATTAAATTTTAATTACTATTGTGCCACTCTTTCATTTGAAGTGTGCCATTAGTAAGTTGATGGTTCGTTTTTGACAGGTTTCGACATATATTGTCATTTTTTATAAAAAAATATAATTTCTAAGCTAAAAAATCAAAAAACGTCACTATTTAAATACTAAAATTTCGCAAGTACCTAAGGCCCCAAAATATGTCATAGCTTGTTTTAGTACAACTTCCAAAACTGTAAAATATTTTAGAGACATGATTCAAAAATTTTGATATTCACCTCGAAGCTTTTTTGCAATTTTTACCTCAAGGAAGTTAATATAAATATTACTATGAAAAATGGCTTATCAAATTTTGAAGCAAATGACATTTTCAAAAAGGTTTAATAATAAATAATATATGTTTTTAAAAATTGACGTTGAAGCTAAACAAGTTATATATGTACTGTATATCTTATTAAGAGCAATTTCTGGTCCTTACTACTGGCGTATATTGGTCAATCATATATATTCATTTATGTGATAATATATGCTAGTAATATTCTAATAACCTATAAAAAAATAGAATATGATAGTAATCGTTGTAGTTAGGCATTTCGTTTCACATGTCATCGTGATGTGACAGGGAGTTTATTTTATGGGTCCTTGTAGTATCATTATTGCTTATCATTACCACAAAAAGTAAGGAAGTTTGTAATGTCTGCTAAAACTAGCGCCTTTTTGTGTATCTTTAAAACATCCATAGGATGGCGTTGGGCATGTATTTGCATTGATTGAAACGATAGATAAAGTCCACTCTTATCAAGTATTTAGTTAGTTTAAATAGCGAAGTGAGAAATATTTTGTTTGAATAAATCAGGTATCCTAGTATTACAGGATGACGAAATGAAATGCTGCTGATATTGCGAAGTAATTTTTTGCCCCACTACAATACTTTTATCTTATACGAACATCTGGCTGAATGCCTAGACATAGAGGGATAGCAACTTCTTTATTTTTTTAAGTCATAGCTTGAAGAAATTTATTTTGTATTTGAATTTTGCTTGTGATAAGTCAACGACAATAAAGTGATTAAATTTCTGTTCTTCAGGCTTTAGTAGTTTAATTGTGCATAGTTCCTTATCTGTGATGTCTGTTTAGTTAGTGTATACGTTGCAGTTAGTGGCAGATTTTTATCCGTATTTATTACGAATAAATTTTCTTAGGACGAACCTCTACTTTAAACTCTTCAGGTGGACTGTTCAGAGGTACAACTATCTTTTTGCTGTTTCTATTTATTTTAATTTCACAAAGCTTCTTTTCTTATTATTTACTGATCGTAAGCTTTTCTTCCTGTAATGTGAAAAATAGTAAAAATGAATTACCACTTAACAATATTAATTTATTTTTTGTGCCGAGTTAACAAATACAGATTATCTACGCCTGGACTTCGGAAGTAGAACTACTTTCTTAGTCGTATTTCATTACTTCAATATGTGTTTATACGAGCTTTTTGAACAAATATTTTTTCGAATATAGTGTATATATATAGTTCAAAATAATATTAAAAGAAAATTAAAGCATATGATCTATATAGTTCTATAGCCTCTAAAAGGTATTATTATGATTTTTATTCAAACAAATTAATGCAATTAAAGAAAACTCAACTACACTGAAACCATTAATTATATCAGCTATAGAAACAGAACAAACTATTGCATGCCCATTCATATCGATTGCAATAAAAAGAGCTATATTATTTCCAAATTCATAAATAAAAAGTTGCTTCTGTTCCTTAGTCCATCCACTCAATAAGAGATAATCGAAATATAAAACATAGAAAAGTTTACCTTGGCTTTCAATGATAATGTTTTGAAATAGTATAACAGCAAAACTATTCAATTTTCAGGGTCGCTATGAATATTTCTTTTTTATTGCAGATTGGTCTTTCAATTCCAAACCTCGGCCTTTTTCCTTAGTGTCAGAGTAGATTATTTGCTTTATAGGAAATTGCTTACTCCCAAATTTTCGCATTTTAGCTTTCACCGACAAAGTTTTAACTAATATGAGATTAGCATTTACTTAATATATATCATTTGAAATGTTCAGTATCTTTTCACTTAAGCATGATTCATTTAATTCACCAGCAACTTGGAAACAATACTGAGCATATTCCTAATGGTATATTACTTGAAATACAATTTTACAGAATAGTACAAAAAGTTATACTATTTTATAACAATTAATTGCATTTATTGTGCCAGCTAACATTTTTTATTTTCTTTTTTTGCCTTTTTTGTTTCATCTACCTTTGTTTAACCTATTACTATGCCTCGTGTGATTCTTGCAAAATATAATAAGGGCGTAGCACCAATATTATTTGGCCTCCCCCGCAAGAAGATACAGATATCCCTACTGCTTGTCCTTTGTTTTATGCACCTCCATCGAGAGTTGAGGCTGAACTTGAGAAGAAATTGGTTGCAAAGGCACAAACAAAATTTGAAAGCGAGTACTTTGCAGAGGAAACTGAGGATATGAACTTGGATGAAACAATGTCTTATTATTCGGAGGAACTTTCTTGTACTGGTAGGAGAAGCGCCTCTGAATGTGCTGAGATATTATCAGAAGCCTTAGATACTCAAAAACTCATTGAAAATGTGATAAAATCTAGTCCTAATTTAGTTCTTCCTCCATTAAATGTTCAACAAAAAACTGTTGAAGAATTACAGCAGACCAGTACATCATCACGTTCATTGTCTTTAACGGATAAAGATTATTGTCAAAAGATAGAATCTTGTGATTTTAAAAGACCTACACAGTATAATCCAAATACTCTAGAATGTCAGCTACCAACTAAAATCGAGAACACCGTTCCACAAAAATGGGAATCATCATTAACACAAGCTGTCAGAACAACAGCTCCCGATTCAGATACATTTCCTCTTATTGCATCTAGAGTTGCCGCTAGTCCTATGACGTCAGCTTTATCTATTGCTCCAGTGCAACCTTTTAACCCAATTCCACATTCAGTTTTGGATCCTGTACCACTTCCAGAAGAAACGGAACCCTATTTTCCTCCCGAACATCCTATAGTTCCTACAAAAATAGAGGATGAGAAGAAAAAAGTCGAAAAACCTCCAGTGCCAAAGCCATATAGTCCGTTTGTAAAGGCTCTTGAAATAGCACCGGAGCGTCCATTTACACCCGTAGGTGGACCTGCTTCTGCTCCTCCTGTCAAAAAGAAACCCAAAGATCCTCTAGATAAACTTATTGATGATCTTCCCAAACCGAGTGAATGGCTAGATATGCGATCAGCATTAACAACTGCTCCTGAACGATCTTATACGCCACTCTTTACTGAGAATAAAGAAAATGTCAGCGAAGATCAAAAGAAACAAGGAAGGCTACAGAAATTCGATCGTTCTCAACTAACAAAGCCTCTAAAACCAGAGGAGCTGCCTGCATCATTTCAAATTAATAAAAAAGAACCTAGGCCGCCAAGTTATTATGCTCCTGCAATTATAGAAGAGCGAATCAAGTCTGAGACTCAAGAAACCATCGAAGCTACAGAAAACAAAGAAACAAAAATTATAGAGAAAGAAACAATTCAACCGGCTCAATTAAGTCAGCAGATTATCACGACTTCTCAAGAGCCACAAACTCCATCTACAAATTTTGCACCAATATTCCAAGGTTTCAGTTGTTCTTTTAAAAATAAAACAGATCATTCCCAGTTTTCAGTCGAGGTATGTACAACTCCTCCAGTGCCAACTCCACCACCAAAACCTCAAACACCGATTTCGTATATTGCAACAGTGGAAGAGAAACCTGCATACGTGACGAGAGAAAAGATTATTCAAGAAAATACTGATCTGCGTCATACAACTAGGCGTCAAGAGAATGTCAGTCATGAAGTAAAAGAGCAGCGTGTCGAGAAACAAGCGGAAGAGGTAGTTCAAGTCAAACCTATAGCAGTTACAACAATGCTACATAAAGCACAGACACTACCGAGCTACCAGTTAGATCTGCAAGCAACAGCTGAAGCAGATTTATTATTCATGGAGAAAAAACGAAAAGCAGAGGAACGCCTTGAACAGCAAAAAACGGAAAAAATTAAACAACAGAGCAGCCAAAAAATGCAAGAAGTTATTCAACAATCTACTCAGCATACAGGTCAACATCATTCACTGCAAATGCAGGAGGAACAAAAAATTATATGTCAAGAAATTAACAAACCTACGTCAACTTCTGCTATCAGACCTATCATCACTGTAGAACCTGGTGATAACAATAACGTTGGGCAAAAAATACGTTTCCAACCTGTGCATGATGACAAACCTGGTTCGACAACGTTTTCTCCACGGCCAAGGTCAATCACTCCAAGCATGATAAATAAAGCACCTCCTCTCTTGCCATACTATCAGGATAATCTGGTCCCTCATTATCATACAGCTATTGAAACGAATGTGTTTGACCCAAGTCATCCAGAAACTTCTCGTTCCCCTAGCCCATATCACGGAAAAGAGATTCGCAGTAGAAGTGCCTCACCATTCCCAACCATTAATCGTCAAGAACGTGCTAAGTCACCCGCTGAAGGACCCCCACCAAATCCTTTGCA
>MU190663.1:0-13008 GCA_016904865.1 Pissodes strobi | reverse complement strand
AGTAGTGGAGGACAGCTCCGTTCGCAAATCCATCTCCGAAAACTGACGATTTCGCAGAAAATGTGAGAGAAATACTCGTAGTGCAAGTAATGAAGTGTTAAGACCTTTAAGAAGCTATACATTTATTTTACTAGCTTAATATGTCCTTTTTATATTTAAATTCCCACAATATTTGTTAGGTACTTTGATCCTTCTGCTTTATACATGTTTTAATAGATGAATCAAGTTACAAACTGTCAAATAAATTATTTTAGTAGGTATTACCCTCGGTATTACCTTTATTTATAATGTTTTTGAATTTAGTATACGTTACTATTACATAGTTTTATTCATTTGAATAACGTATTAAAAATTACCTTAATCGCCCTTTGAAATATCGTGTATCAAATAGTAACCGAGGAAATAATTTTGCATCAGCTAATACTTTTTGAATCTCCCCTCACAGACTGCTCGCTGCTGCAGGTAGAGTAAAAACTAAATTTTTACCGTGCTGCGGCTTTTGCGTTTGATCCAAACACATGAAACGATTTTTGCTGAGTGAATCTACTCGATATTATTTGTACTCTGACTGTACTAACGGATCAAGATCCTTTTGATCAGTTGCCAAAGCTCAATCAGGGTTTCTCAAATACGTCACCCAAGATGAAAATTTTCAAACGTAACCGTGAGATATCGAATTTGGACACTAAAAGAGAAATTTTTGAGATATTTACTAGTAGCTCGAATAGTATATTTCATTACCAGTCCGGAAACTAGGCTTTTCCGGTGCGCGCACGACATTCGTGCAAGCTCAGAAAAAGCTGTTTCTGGACGTGTAATGAACGATATTTTTCATAATACCTCTCTGAAATCAAGACATAAACATAAAATTATTATAATTTTACGTATTCAAAATCATGTCATAATACATTTTGTATTCAAATGAAAACAAACGTCAAACTTGCAAGACAAGCAAGACAGGTATTTATCTAATACTCATCAAGCGTTGCTATGGAAATGTGTTTGTATGCTTTGTTGTAATTGAATAGGCAGCTAATTTTTAAGTATTTGGGACAAGTAATGTCAGAATAAATAAAATAATTTTACTTAAAATTAGACTATTGATGCTAAAATGTACTATATTAATCTTGTAGACTGCATCGCTGTATAATTTTAACCCAATTTATTATACTTTATGCTTATTCTGTGACTACATAACTGCAAATTTAGCACTTAAAATCAGGGAACGGGAAAACTTTTCCCGCTCCCTAATTAGGGACCGGGAAAATTTTTCCCGTGCCCGGACCGAAAAGACTTACTTTCTGTGCTCTACAGAGAGGTCGAAAATGATAGTTTTCAGAGAGGTATTATGAAAACATTATTTCCTGTTTTCGACGTAACGCAAAAAATCAGTGTTTAGTTTTTCATCTTTAATAATTTTTATTTGAATGCAGGAACGTTGTCAGTCCTAAAATAGCTATTTCCAGATTTCTGGTGGTTACATGCAATAATTGTTGAATCAGTTAAAATTAGCATTATTAACGAGTGTATGTGAAATGAGTGTATGTTCTTTCGAATGCGTGAATAAATATAAATATTTGATTTTCAATTAATTAAACAACGTTAAAATGTCATTAATTTGTGAAAATATAATGGATTTACTGGCGCCTTATGTGCTAAGTTGCCTTTTATACTTTCTTAAGTTTTTCTTTGAAGCAATTTATGCGCAGATGTCTTCGATACACTGTTCGCTTAATGGTATTCTTTGCTAGTTACACAATAAGGATTTTCACTTTCGTTTCACACATTCATTTTTAGAAATAAGTTGAACACTCAAAGCCGGTTGTTGAATTTTTGGTGTCGCAACTTCAAAGCAATAAGGATGTCCATTTGTAGTAACCTAGGTATTTTAATAAATAATTAAAATATTTCAATGTATTACTTCTACTTCAAACTTACCAGCAGTTGATGATGGACTGTAGGAACCGTAGGAAGGAGCTGATGGAGATAAGGGGGCTTTGTTATAGTTGCTTTGTGGAGATAACGGAGCTGCCCTTGGTAAATTTCCACCAGGTGAAAGGGGTGCACTAACGCTAGAGAATGGTCTGGGACCACCTGTATTGCTAGCCTGTAAATGAAAATTAGTATTCATTAATATTTTCCGAAGTACGAATACACAATTGAGTTGGCAGTCATGAAAAACATATATTATGAAACATTGAAAGCATTTTCCAAAGGTTGAGTAAGCGAAAATTCATGGCCACGCAATATCATTTGCTTCCAGATTTTGCATAGTGATCTATGACTACAAAGCATACCTGTTTAAAACTATGACATTTAAAAAATTTTAAAAAATAGCAAAAACGAATACAAATATGTTTATTTATTGATAAATATAGTAAATTTTGGCTTCCTTTAGGAACCTGAAGATATCAAAATATTCACCTCAACTTATGCATAGTCTTTTTTGATAACACACCTTTTTGATAACAGAACTATGACTTAATAAATCCAAGGAAAAAAAAATCTTTCCACCCTAATGCACATTTAAATTTCTGATTTAGATCTAAATTTAAAAGTAAATTATAGTTTTTAAAAAGAAAGGTAACAATACTTCATCAAAAATGCCAATCGTGTTAAATTACGTGTTTTCGTGACCTGATTAACATTATAACGATTTTCGTTATTGCCATATAGAATCCTGTACTGAATGCAATGAATAATTAATTTACTTAAACAGAGTCTTATCCACAATATCGAAACATAATTCTTTAGGGCGTTTCACTAACCATGTTAGCATCATCAGAAGATGATTAAAATTCAACTTGATTAATGGATAATTTAGTTCTATGATGTGAATATTATAGCTTTTTGATCGAACGAAGCATATTTAAAAAAATCTCGTTAAATATGAGCATTTAAAACTTACATACGTAAACGGGCAAACGTTAAAAAATGTTTTTAGATTTACTTATATATCTCCATTTTATTAATTTATTTTTCGGAAAGTAAACCAAGCCGAAAATTCCAAATAAACGAAATGTTTAAATTTAATTATTAAAGCAGTTTAAATTTTACCTGGGAGGTATAAAGTAGTCATTAAGACAAGAACAAAACTACCAATAAAATCTAAAATAATACTAGGTGAGTTTAAAGATATCATTTTTAAATTAAAAATGTTTATTTTACTATGTTTTCTGCTCTTCTTTAATGTATTGAATTAATTTCTAATATCAAAAGTTCTGATTTTTTTCTTATCTCGATATTCTTTTACACGAAAATTGCTGTGGTTTTGCTAGGGACAAGTTATTTAGTTATTACACATGAATAAGTTTAGTTACTCTTTAGAATTGTTCTGCGTTGCCTAAGGCGCTATCAGTTTATGAATGAGACTGCCTTGGTTGCAAACAAAATTTATTAACCTTAAAAGAGTGGAAAATTGTAAGTTTTTGTGATAAATCAACAAAAATTTTCCAAATGAGCTAAATTAAAATATTCCTAGAGACTTTACAGTAAAAAGCTTATTCTTTGTAGTTTCCGAAAGTTTGCTAGATATCCATGTGTTTTCAAGTAATTAGTGTAATGCTACTAAATTTATTGCCGAGTCTTTAAGATATTACATATTTTAAAAAGTTTTGTGAAATTCATGAAATAGTGAATTTTAATTAGCTTCAAGATCAGAGTAAAGGATATCAGTAAGTCTTAAAGTTAACTGGTACTCTATTTTAATTTAATGCGATTTCCTTCTAAGTAGGTATATACCAAATTAAAAAAAAATACTTTCACAATATCACAGAAAGAAAATTTACTTATTTTAGTTTTAGTCAATTAAAACTAAAGCATACACTAAAAAATATTAAATAATTCAGACCAAAATTACAGAAAAACGGTTTTTTTTTTAAATTATAAATCTGGTTAATTTAAGTTAATTTCCTAAAAATACCTCAGCAGATGATAAATCATACTTTAAATGCTGAAGATATTTGACTGAATTTACAAATAATAACGTATTTGCGAGAAAACAAATGCGTTTTACGTTAGAGATCCTAAACATTACGTTTTTATCAAATTTTTCGAAGCCGAAATAACCTAACCCAAACTAATGAAATTTGACACCATATCTGAAATCTGGGACTGAAGCAGTGCTACTCATAAACCGTTGGCGCAATAGCCAAAAAGAACAATCGAAAATGGAATCTGCCAATACAAAATATATATACAATATAAGTTTAGTTACAAGAGGTAAGTTAAACAGTAAAAATTATGGTCGAACTCCCATTCTAACACCAACTTTATATAAATTATATGCTATTATCTACAGCTGGTACTTCTTTTCAAATAATTACTGTTACTGCTGATACTAGGTGATAAAAGCATCAGTATTGTAAAGAGTAATCCGGATAACTCTTTAAATGGAAATATTTCTATTATTTTGGAAATTACAAAAATATATTCTGAGCAAAAGTTATTTGAGCTCATCTGCTTTTACACATGCATTCGTTTTTGACACAACTTTTTTTTGAATTGTCATTAAAATTTGAATATTTTTTTTACAGTTTTCGAAACATTGAGGGTTTTAGAATTACGATATACTAAGATTTTTTTCACTATAATTACTTACCTATTGAGGTACTTGTTGCTATTTAGATATTGAGGTTCATTTTTAAAATCCCAGTGTATTGCTGTTTGAAGTCTGATTTACTGATTCATCTTTATTTTCCGCTAATATTTTACCAAATTCGCTATTAGATTGTTGAAAGATTAAAAATGGTCAAGAAGATATGAATTTGTTGAAGTTATAAGAGGAAGTTCTAATCAATATCCGAATTATTTCAGTAACATGTTTCGGACCGATAAGGCGATATTTGCCACTGCCGGTATTTATAATAGGAAGAACTGTCATATTTGGACCGTTGAAAATATCACAAGCTGTTCGATCAGCCAATTGCTTTTTAAGGAGATTTCGTAATAACCTCATTGCAAGTTTGGTACGGCATTTCGAGGCATAATGTTTTAGGTCCGGTTTTTATTCCTAACACCTTAAATGAGTTAATACCTGTTATATATGAAACATTTGAAAAATGAATCTGAATAATTTATCGACGAACTGCCACTTCAAACTCAGCCAAATATAATTTAGCAACAAAACAGAGCACCTCCCCATATTATTCTGGCAGTAATAGACTATCTTTATAATAATTATCAAGTGTGGAGGAGTAGATATGGAATAATCAACCGGCCTGCGAATTCCCCAAGTCTAATGAATACATTGCCTTGAGGCTATTTGAAAATTACAATCTATAGAAAAATAAATAATAATATTAAAGAAATTTAGAGAAAAATTGTCGAAGAAATACAGAAGTTGAATGGAAATAAGAACAAAGCAATTATTATAAATGCACTGGAATGTCAAAGGAGAATTTTCGAGAGATGTGACAAGGTTAATGGAAAAAATGCATAATAAATTAAATGCTTAATTTATGCCAGAAATTAAACGTTCTATTTATTTTCTTATATATGGTTGGTTATCAGTTTTAATTATCTAGCATATTTTTGCCAATTTACTAAACAGAATTAAGAACCTATATATTAGAGCTCAATTTGTAAATTATTCAAAATCAGACTGCAAACAACAATGCCAAGACATTTGAAAAATAAACCCTTTCTCCAGGTAGCAGCAGGTATTTAAATAGGTAAGCAATTATGTCGCAAAAATCATAGTATTTCGAAATTTCAAAACCTTCAATATTTCGAAAATCGTTTCGATTCATAATATATTATACAAAAAATATACAAAATTTAATAGAAAATTCAAAATCACTATAAAATTTGCTGTATTACATTTAAAAAAACAAGATCATGTGAAAAGGGAGTTAATCAAACAACTTATTTTTCTTTTAATTTCTGAAATATAGAGATATTTCATTTTAAAGTTATCTGGAGTGGCTCGAATTCGAGTCTAGGTATCGGGATCTCAGAAACTGTAAGAGATACAGCCTCCAATAAATTTCATCCTCACGAAGTCCGGTAACCGAAGAAGACCGAGACAGAAGAGCAGAATGTTTCGAAATAATGAGGAAAGAAATTGTGGAACATACAACTTTTATCCACATTATCTGTTTCAGCGACGAATGTACATTTTTGAAATGGTACAGGGACATCTAACGAAAACTAGACAAGGCGATTTTTTTACTTTCTCTGTACTTTTATAAAAAAAAGTGAAATAGCCATCTTATGTAATTTTCCACCGCGAATTCGGATACGTTTAGCAAAAAAAAACACTTGAACATCACATAAAAGTGTTAGGGGTAACTTTGATATTTTTTTAAATGGAACACCCTGTATATTACTACATTTTTGGACTCTCTAGAAAAATCTAAACACATTTTATGTAGTACAATATCCTATACCTATCTTCAACTGTTTACCAAATTTTGACAGTTGAAAGTCGGGTATTTTGACACTTTGACGGGCTCTAAATCCCAAACCGCACAAGATCAAAGAAAACGGTTTGCACATTCCTATCTTAGGTTTTCATAAACTATCGAATGACAGTATCTTCGAATTTAACCGGCGGATAAAATTAACCGGAACTTTTAATCCTCCGGTTAAATTCAAAGATACTATCATTCCACAGCTTATAAACACCCAAGATAGGAATGTGCAAACCGTTTCCTTTGATCTCGTGCGTTTTCGATTTTAATCTCTCAAAGTGTCAAAATGCCCGACTTCTCTGTCAATATTAGGTAAACAGCTAAAGATAGGTATAGGATATTATACCCAAAATGTGTTTAGATTTTTCTAGAGAGTCCAAAAATGTAGTAATATACAGGGTGTTCCATTTGATGTTCAATTGTTTTTTGCTGAACATATCCGAATTCGCGGGAGAAAATTACATAAGATGGCTATTTCAGTTTTTTTATAAAACTACAGGGAAAGTCAAAAAATCGCCTTGTCCAGTCCTCGTTGGATAACCCTGTGCATACATATGGAAAAGTGTTGGTATTGGAGTGACACAAACCCGTAAGTTTTTCGGGAAACCCGTACCCCGTATCCACAGAATATTAATATTTGGGCTGGGATATCAGGAAACTGCATCGTAGACACTCTGTTCATCGAACCGGAGAATTGTATACACATGGAAATAGTCTAGGGATATTGATAATTTCATGTGACTTTGAAACTTCAAGAATTTTCTTAAAAACGAACGGATCTTCACGAGCCTTGAAGCTTCCGAATAGTTGCTGTATTGTCTTTGAAAGATCCCTGTTCAAAGTAACTTTAAGATATTAGATGATATTATACGGGATCCTTCAAAGAACGTTTGAATTTTTTTTTTAAGTTTTACGTAGAATTACAAAACTTAATTTTCAATTCCATTTTTAGCTATAGCAAGTCTTCTGTTCAAAACAAAATGGGGAAACGTTGTTGTCTCTTTTCGTTAAAGAGACAGAAACAATTTTGTAAAACTGTATATTTTTAACGTTACACGTAACACATCAGCATCAGTGGTCATTCAATTGTGATGAAATGAAGTTAAGCCGACCACGGTACTCGAAAATAAAACCAATTACACAGGATGACTCAAAGATTTGTTGATTGCGATTTTTCAATTTTCTTGTTTTTTGTGATTTATGCCACCGTATGTGTATATCTCTATTTCTTCTTATGAATTTTTGAAAAACGCTGTATTTGCTATATTATGTACAGGGTAAAGTGAAAAATGCAAGTGGGAAGTAGAAGAGAGCGTTTGCTTTAACTTTTAATAAAAAACAATACCAACTTACACAAAATAAAAAAACACCATTAAAACATTAAAGGATACTCAAAAGATTGCGTGCTCGCCACGATTATTAATGACGGCTCTACACCTTCATTTCATTCTTTGTATCAAATGATATAAGACTGCTTGTGGTATTGCCCACCAAGCTTCCTGTAAAGCAGCGAACAATTGGTCACGGTTTTCGAAGAGACCTTCTTTGGAGAACGTCCCATGCTTCTATCGGATTTAAATCCGGAGACTGGGCAGGCCATGGCAATACTTCAATAGCATTACTTCTAAAAATGTTCGTACCGTTCTTACGATGTGCGGTTTCGCATTATCGTGCATAAGCACAAAGTTGTCCCCAAGAGCAGCTGCATATGGAACGGCAATTGGTTGGAGGATTTCTTCTACATAGCGGCTGGCATTATTAGGTCGGTGCTTCCCCCTTACTGATCCCCCCCCTCCCCCACAATAACAGTTCCACCTCTGTATGAATGAACCTCCTGTACATTATTCGATCGTGCTTCATTTCCTGGAGTTCTCAATATTCGTACACGTCTAGAGTCAGGATGAACCCCAAATCGTGATTCGTCCGTAAAGAAAATAGGAGCCCATTGAAAATTGTCCCATAAAACGTGTTCTTGACCCCATGTTAAGCGGCCGACACGATGTCCTCTTGTGAGTAATTGACATCTCAAAGGTCTCCTAGATTTTCAGCCGGCTTCGTGCAATCTATAATTGACCAGTTCTGGATGTTACCTGTATACCGTGGGTCTGTTCTAGTCTCATTTTCAGTTCAGATGCTGTTATCGTCGGATTTCTTCATGCAGATAATTGTAAGAACGGTCTTGACTTTCATTGGTAATGCGACGTGGTCCTAGGTGGCTTTCGGATACAAGCCCTGTTTCACAGTAACGGGCAGAAAGTCGAGAGATAACACTTTGCTTCGTACCAATCACATGCGCCACATCAATCTGTAGCATAGCGGCTTCAAGCATACCAATGGCTCTTAACATCTGCCTCCTCGTTAAATGTTGTCTTTCCATTCTCACTTTCAAGTACACAAATCTCTTGATTGGTCTAACGAATACTATTCATTCACGGTATTGTCAAATATGATAATAATTTATTCAATGTTACCATGAAGACAACAACAGTACAATAAGGTAACATAGGTAGACCATTTGCTGGAAAGTGTAGACTAAAAACGTTTAGGGTACACAACTTATGGGGTATCATATCAGGGTTTTAATGGTATTTTTTTAATTATGTATAAGCTAGAATTATTTTTGATTAAAATTAATTTTATTTTATTTTTTACTTTACCCCGTACATAATAGAGCCAATTAAAGGTTTCTAAAAGATTTTGCATGAACAAATAGAGAAGTAATCTTTGGGTCACCCTGTATCATTTGTTTTGTTTTCATATACACTTATTGGCTTTTTATGATTTTTTCACAATTGAACGCCCACTGATGCTCATGAGTTCCGTGTAACGCATAACGTTAAAAATGTACAGTTTTACAAAAAAATCTGTGTCTTTAATAAAAAGAGATAACGTTTCTCCATTAACATTTTTTGAGCAGAAAACTTGTTTTAGCTACAAATGGAATTGAAAATTATGTTTCGTAATTCTACGTAGAACAAGTCATACAAGTTTAAAAAAAAATCAAACGTTCCTTGAAGGACCCCGTATAATATCACCTAATAACTTTAAATTACTTTGAACAGCCATTTTGCAAAGACAAGCTTGGAAGCTTCATAGCTCGTGATGATCCGTTCGTTTTTAAGAAAGTTCCTAAAGTCTCAAAGTCACCTCAAATTTTCAATATCCCTAGACTATTTCCATGTGTGTATTTGATTATGCTGGAAAAAGCCATCGAGCCATCAGGAAAATCATTAACGAGAATCCAAATGAGTTTGATATAGAAATCCTCTGCATTACTTCAAAAATGTGCGTCACTATTTAGATACTAGTAGCTTCCATGTTCGTTAAACTATTGGTCCTCGGTGTTCTATAGGATGGTCAGCTCGGTCACACGATTTGAAACACAAGGTGATGAGACGGAACCTGCGTCTATTCTGAATTTACGTCAAAAGATAACAAATGTTTGCCAATCTTTTTTTATGACAGTGGCACACACACTAAAGGGAGATCCTATTGCACTCGTCAAGCGGTGTGTGCGCGAAAATGGTTGGTGTGTTTCTTGAATAGTTGATGTTTTGGGAGTGAGTTCCAGAGTCCACAGTAATGCAGTGCGCCAGACAAAGGAGTCCTTGTAGAGCGGCGCGCTAGTTGTCTTCAATAGTACAACGCAACGCTCGGGTGCGCACTTGCCGTTTGTCGCGACTACCTGATTGGGATTGCTGGGGGCGGGATGATGCGGGCCAAATCCTGGAAACACTTGCCGTGAAAATATCTGCAAAACACATGTGGGCCACATGTCTGCTGTGCTCCAGACTATCAAGATCCCGGGTCAGCTTCGGTTTACCGACGAGATGCAAGCAGCAGCTTTAAGGTGTACTTGGGTGTAAACCCGAGATATGTGGGCAATATTATTCGCCTTTATTTGCGCTTTCTAGAGCAAGACCAGCTGCTGAGGTGTATACAGTGTTTCTGTTGCGAAATAGCGCACCAAGCTTCTGCGAGGCTGATTTTACAATGTTAATGTTAACATGATCATGCCAGGACATTGCTGTTGACCGAGACACGCAGTAGTCTGATTGACGAAGATGAAGGAATGGTCGATCCTGCCATCATGATATCAGGGCCCGCTGTATTGACTTTCTTGGTTAACGTGGCCGCTTGGGTTTTTGCTGTATTGAACTGGACCAAATTCCTGTCGTCCTAGGTTCGAACCTTCTCCAGATCTTGATTAATTGTTCTTATCTGCTCCTGTCTGCGGTGATAAATTTCAGTCGCTGGTAAAGGTTTTTCTGATCTAAATTGAGATACAGGAGTACCGTCAGCTGCAAATCTGTAAACAGGATTATTGGTTTCCGTCAGCCGGTTATTAATATAGATGAAGAATAGAGTTGAGTGATGTCTTGCGCTCTGAGGTAGTCCTGCATTAATGGTGAAAGTGTCTGAGATGTGTCCATCAACTGCAACGTGCAGAGATAAAATATTGACATCACTCTATTTGAAAATAGAGACAGACATACTTTATAGGCATCAAGAAGTACTGGGCCTTCATTCCCAGCATATTTTGAACTGAATGCGTAAAAGTTTTTCTCTTAGCTGATAATATTAGAAATGCTCCCATTTTGTATTGAGTCAAGATGCTGACTTAATATTCCAAGCTAAGTATTCGCTTAGATGGTGTAGCGTAAGCCATCCTTCGCATTTAAATTTGTATTTAAAAGTGGTTTCTAGGGGTTATTTTCAGTCGTGTATTTGTCAATTTGAAACTAGCACTTATGAAAACAAATTCGAAGTTTGGGTTAGTTAGTTAACATTTTCTTACATAAGAGCAATTTTATTTTATACACACAGAATGGGAATTCGACAATCAAAACGTTGTTAGAATCACTTCTATGAAGATTTCATACTCACCTTATTTATATATTTGCTAAACGAAAGAGGAGCAGTAGAGTTATATAGAGAACTGTTACTGGAAGGTTTAATGTTAGATTCATATGATGGGACAGAATTTAAATTTGGCAATGGCCTAATAGGCGCGGAAGATCGATCGTCGGTAACAGGAATAGCTTCTCTTTGTTCTTCAGCAAGCTGAAAGTTTTTGGTAATCTAAAGTAGAGCAGCATGCAAGACGAAACTGAGTGCAATAGATGTATATGTTATTAGGTGTTATGAAGTGAAGGTGACAAGATTTTTACTTACTGTAAACTCAGAGAGTCTTCTTATATAAGTAAAAAATATCATACCTCATTAACCAAGAATTATAACTAGTTGAAATTAATATTTAGACCTAGCCGTCGAAATAAAAATAACAATTTTTCGAGTTTTTCTCTGATAATACATTTTTCCAAAACTCTTAATGCAGATTACTGAAACGGCTAGTACAAAAATGCTTAATAATTATTAACATCTCTAAGATCTTCAATGTTGGAATTAGAAGCAGGTAGTCATTTAGGTAATAAATCAAAAATTATATTTATTAATTATGACACTAATCTTTCGTTACTTTTGTATTTTAAAATAAAAAATAATATTAAATTTAATTCCCAAAAATATATTAAGATAAATATAAAATAGTTTATTACATTACAAGTGTTGAAAATACTAGTTTTCCATATTGGTCGCACTCGAAGCGAGGCACATCTTTTTAAAAAATCAGAACAAAGAGGCGCACTTCAAAAGATTTAGATAGATAATTTTAGTAATAGATACCATTAGTAGGTTTATTGTCGTTAAGGAAATCAAGATAAATTAAATTCGAAAATTAATGAAAATGCGTGTTTTCCTGTTAGTGGTTATTGTTTCGATGCAAATTTACAATAGGCCATAAATAGTCTTACCTGATACGATGGTGCGAAACTGGTTGTTTTAGGAGAAAGAGGCGATAAAGTCGGTAATGAATGGCCGGAGAGAGCTGCAGATATTGCACTTGCTGGTGCCTTGCTACCTCTGGAAGAAAATCACACATATTTATTACTATATGAAATGATAACCAAGCATTTGTTTAAAATTGATATAAATAGCATCATTACTAATTTAAAGACTGGATTTTATGCATTTTGCATATATATGCATTTTTTAAAGATACGTAAACGACTTATTTCACATCTTGTACAATCAGACTCAAAGTTCACTATAATGGTTGATGAATCAACAACACTAAGTTCCAAGCGTACTCCTATAACATATATTTATTTCATCATATTTTGACGCAGGGCTCCCCAGGGCCCCAGGGCTAGATGGACAAGATGCAGAAACTATTGAGAAAACGCTTCGGTCTTGCTTAGAACGTGTGGGAATATCAAGGTGGTTCGCTCTGAAAAATTGGATCGCGTTTGCAAGCGATGGTACAAGTGCGATGACAGGAAAAAAAGCTGGAGTCGCTGCAAAGCTATAAGAACACCTTTTCTCTGGCATTGTTTATGTCATAGCTTCGAACTTTCATATTATCATCAAAGCTCAAAGAACTCGAGAGGTTTCGAAGAACCTTGCATGGAGGTAGGCAGTGAAATGAAGTAAATAGGTCGTGTCTTGAATGCACGTTAGTCTGCAAGCAGTTTCCGAACTGTAAGAGCTGAAATTCCAAAAACCTTCTAGGAATTCTTTAACCATTCCCTTCTAG
>JAEQML010053013.1:0-41055 GCA_016904865.1 Pissodes strobi | reverse complement strand
AATATTCGCACTTGTATTTCTTCTCGGCAGTATGCGAATTTTGGTGATTTAGAAGGCGACATTTTCGGGTAAATGTCTTGCCACAAATATCACATTCCAAAGACTTAAGTCTTCTTTTCTTGATTGATTTACCTCTAGCATCTGGATTGTTATTTGCTCGTAACCAACTGGGTTTATCTGTTGGCTGATAAGTACCATTATATTCCAAATTAATTTCACTTTTTAATATATCCTCTAAGGCTCCAGTTTCGATAGAATAATTAAATGTCTCATCTTCAGATATGTCAATTTCTTCCTTGATATGAATCAAATCTTCAACTTCTTGTTTAATCCTAGAATAAAAAATAATATGTTAGTTCCAAAAATGATAATTCCTAAAAATTAACTACTTGAACCCTTCAGAAATTATATGTATCGGAATGAAAAACCGGAAGCAAACAATTTTATTTATGCATGCAAAAATTTAAAATGTTAATGAGTTCAAAGAATTAAAATCAGAAAGCGTGCTTCCAACCCTATTTAAAATTCTGGAAGCATTTCCGGAATGTCAGCGTTGGGTCATTGAAAAGTTATCAATTTTAGGGAAAATGCAGTGTGGTTTTAGATTATATATACCATAGAAGGTTATACAAAAAAATTAATTAAATTACTTTTCGCATCCTGGAAGAACTATTTATACAGTGTACGTCAAAGGTAAAACCTTATAATTAAAATTAGTATATTGCTGTAAATATTACTTAAAACTCTCACTGTCAGATAATTGTTTTTTTTTTACTACCAACATGATAAATCACCATTATTTACTCCATTCCTCAAATGAGAAGTAACATTTCTCACCCTAGGTAAATAATAATATTAAATAGTATATTATGATATGTGTATAAGAGGGCCTTTAAAGCACGCGCGACGTCTTTCAAAACACGACGCGCAGCGGAGTGTTTTGAAAGTCGCAAGGACTTGAAAGGCCTCTTATACACGTATATCATAAACATCATTTTAAGCACGCTGCAGCGTGCGATAATCGTTGATTATGATGCATGCGTAATAAAAAAAACTTAGGTCAATAATGAAACGGAAAATGTAATTTAAGTTTCAACTTGTTAGTTTGACAACTAGTTGTCATTTCGGATTATTTGAAAAATGAGTGGGAAATGATTAATTTCAAAATCTAATCAATTCAAGTAATGATAAGGATTGTATCAGTGCTATTAGTAAAAAATTATATACAGTATTACTCACTTTTCATGACTCCCCATAGTATTCTTATTAATAATGCGATTTTCTCAAAATTTAGATGGAAAGAAGGTACTTTGTATGTATGGAGCTGTCAGGAGATTATTAAATTCATTCTGTCAATTAGACAACTGAACTTCCAGGCTACTTGATATTTCGAACTATTTGAAAAATAAGTAGAAAATGACTAATATAAAAATCAAATCGAATCAAATATGGTAATATATCAGTGTTAGTAGTAAAAAAAATTCTATATATACCTCGTTTGAGAAGGCCATTATTAACCTCGCACATTATATCCTTCGGCGCCACGCGCCTCAGGATATAAAAGTGCTCGGTAAATAATAACTTACTTCTCAACCTAGGTATATAATATACTATTTTATGTTCGGTACACACACAAAAGAAAAATCCTATATAACCCAACGAGGGGTACGTGTGCAGAGAAGATGGTGGATGTTGGACTTGAAGCGCTGTAGCAAAGAATATTCGAACGATCATATAATATTCTTTGGCTGTAGGTTGTAGATATCGGGAAAGACGTTACTCGGAGGTCCATTCCAAAGCAAGTCCCATAACGGCGTCGCCCTAGGTGTTCGCAACTGAATCTTATGTTGCCGAGCAGCTTGTGTGTGTGACGGGTGCTTCTGTTTGGCACAACTCTGGGCGCAATCATAAATCAGATAAAATGGTAGAAATCGTGAAGGAAAAGAACTCCAAGTGTAACAACAAATACGTATTCACCGATTCCACCGCCATCATAAATGCCAGCTCATTTGACCGTCTTCCGTAGTTGTATCGATGATAGCAAAGCGATAGGTCCGCCACTTTTCTTCGATTTTCAAGGCTATCAAGGTCTTTAGTCAACTCTGAGTCATCCACAAGACGGACTGCCCTTCACTTTATGGAGTCCAATATCTTGAGCAAGTGTTTGGTTGCCGAGCTCCACACATCGGCATAAAGTTCCATACATGAGAACAGTATTATTCCAGAGATGGTCTTATCTGGGCCTTATAGAACAGTAAGGGCTGATGAGGTGTATACAACTTTTTTGCTATATAGAGAGCTTCTAGCTTTTGTGTTGCCGCCTTGGCGATTTTGGTGACGTGATTACTCAAAGACATGTGGTTTTCTACGTTAATGCCCAGCAAGCTTATGGATGCGGATTGCGGCCAAAGTCAGTGTTTGTTCTGTCATTGATAATTCAGGTCCTGCGATGTTTGCTTTTTTTGAGAAGACAGCTGCTTGAGTCTTTCCTGCGTTAAACTGAAGATTGTTTTCCTCACCCCATTGCGGGAACGCCATTCGGTCCTGTGGCTCTATTAGTGTCTAGGCTTTTGAGTATTGGTTTCACGTCGCGTTGGAGAAATACCAGACCTGGCGTTGAAGAATTTATTCTCGGGATAGTTGGGAGAGTCTTTCCTTCAAGATCTAAGGTAGAATTCTTTGGAAGTTACCGCTATTGAGCAGAGTGGTGGGATTGATGTCTTTGAGAAACCCTGATTGACAGCTTTGGCAACTGACCAAAAGGATTTTGATCTGTTAGGACAGTTGGGAAGCTTGTTCTTGATCTGCTGGTCATATGCCTCCTTGGTCTCGTCAATGGTCCGCTTACACTGGTTTCTAGTCGTGATGTATTAGGCGTCATAGTCAGGTCTTTATTTATTTATTTATATTTTTATTTAACTTAATTATCGACCGTATTGAATCACAAATGGTGAAAGATATCACATAAGCAGTTCAGTGACTATTAAAACGGCTTTTGTTTAAAATTTCCCATATTTTATTAATTCAGAATTACAAAATAAAAAAAATATATTAAGCTACAAATAACGCGTGAAAAAAATTTTTAGCTTTTTCTTTTCCATTGGATCTGTTTTTACTCTCTCGTACATTAGTTAATTAGTCAACATATTGTTGCTATGAAGAAACAGCTTGTCCTTTCTTACTGTCACTGTAATATAAAAAAAGAGACTGGCCGATGGCGGTAGCACTACGCTATAGCGATAGCGGTAGCAATCTCTTTCTGTTCAGCTCTACACTCTCTATGAGATTGCTGCTACATTAAACGGCATGTAACGACGATGTAGAGCGCACGCAGGTTTGCACGATCTCTTTCTAGCACTTAGTCTGATATTATTAAGGATTAAACGACTTACCTGTAAGGAAGTTAAATCCAATGTATACGATATTGGTCAGATCCGAATAGATTGAATAGAACACCCTGTAGTGATACTCCGTACCACGTCACACCCAAGTTTTGAGAGATAAGAATCAAGCTATCCTCGTCGCTCCAGTAGATTTCTGAAGCTCATTTAAACTAAAGATCGCCATGGGTGGGATAATTTAGTTCGACAATACGCACCTAAATTTAATTATTCCAGAGAGGTGGGACTCTATTCGGATGTGACCAATTCCGTATAATTTGGATTGAACTTCCTTACAGGTAAGTCGTTTAATCCTTAATTATACTTCGATTGGTCACATCCGAATAGAACACCTTGTAGTTGTTTAGAGTATATGGCGATCTTTAAATCACAAAATAAACGCCATATTCGTATATATTTCTATTTCCACAAGTAACGTTTTCCATATGTAACAATAATATTATTGTTACGTTAATCCAACAAAGCCAGTAAATAATTTTTTCTACGAGCGTGCGCAAAGTAGCTACTTTGCGCACGCTATTCAGTGCGCAAAGTAGTACTTTCCCGCACGCTATGCGGGAAAGTGTGCGGGAAAGTAAAATTCTCAAAAATCACCAGAGACAAGAAAATGTTCATATATTTTTAGAAACTTTACACTTTTGGACTTTTTATTCAATATAAGAAACCGTTTTAAGTCATAATTATACTCTTTTCCTTAAAAGTTTCCGTAATTCGCGATATTGTAACTTAAACCAAAAACCATATATTTTGAAATCCTCGGTATAGTAGTAAAAAATTATGTCAAGCAACAAAACTTATAATTGTCAGATTGACAGATTTTAAACAAATCTAGGTGTAAAACGAAGTATCCCAAAAAACATAATCCTCAGCGTCGCTAGAAAGCCTTAAGAAAATGGATAGTTCTAATGACTCCAAGATTTACATGAATGTATCCTGGCACGTGGATGAAAAATGTGATTGATCGAATTATTTATGCAACATAAGAAAACCGTTTTAACTCTTAACCTTTTCTCTCAAAGCTTCCGTAATTCGCGATATACAACTTAAACCAAAAACCATATCTTTTTAAGGCATGTCAGGTCAACAATAATAGTCATGTAAAGCAACAGTAGGTATAATTGACAGATACTTTTTCTTTTATTTAAATACGGGTCATTATTATTCTGTGCTTGTTTGGACCATGCTCGTAGAAAAAATATTGTTCCTAACACTTGCGCAAAGTGAGTTCTCCGCACTTGACTGATTGACCGAACTCCGCTTGGCGTCGTTCGGTCAACATCAGTCGCGTGCGGAAAAGTATCACTTTGCGCACTTGTTAGGAAAATAACTATTAATCAATAAATTTTAACCTAATTGGCAAATAACTCCTTATTACCTAAAGGTTTATTGTAAAACCTATTGAATGTTTCGCTCTTGTCTGACCATCCTGCCGCCTTCCTGATGCTCTCGATTGAAACACCAGCCCTAAGGGCTGCAGAAGAAGCAGAATGTCGCGTGCTGTGCCCTTTAAATTTTTGATGAATTCCCGCATTTCATATTCCTTCCTTGATCCATCGACTTATGGTATGCGACGTGGCGGGTTTATGAGGTTTTTTTAGTGTTAATATAAGTAAATCCTCATTTACTCGAATCGTTTTTGTGCTTTCTATGTAGTGTAAATAAGTGGAGCACATACAGTGCTCAGGTTTTTCTTTGAAGATAGGGAATCTAAGCTATAGAATTATCCCGGGTATTTACGTATGTTGCGAAAACTAAGATATGCCTGTTTTCGCACCATTGCCACAGCTGCCTTGTCAGGTCATTTAATTTTTTGTGTTTTACACTGCCCATTTTATTTATGACACAAATTGTAGTTTTATTGTAAATTTTTAGTAAAATATGGCAGTTTTTTTAAATGTTTGGCAAAGCTTTTTTACCCATAAAATGCAGCCTTTAATTCCAGAATATTTATGTGTTCAACCTGTTCCCTTTTTCCCAGAACCCCTTTCTTTCTATGTCATTGGAGTGTGCTCCCCATCCGAACTTTGATGCATCTGACAAAAATTGTAATTTTATAATTTGGTTGCAAAATGCTTTGTTTGGCACATTTTACCTGTTTTAGCCACCTTTGCAGCTCATTTTTGATATCAGAACCTACAACCATTTTTGCCTTGTAGTTTTCCCTATTTGATTTAAGTACAATATGCTTTTCTCATTCTAAGCTTTTTAAATGAGACCAGCCATATTTAGTTGCCAAACATACTGCAACTAAGTTCCCTATTATTTGTGAAAATTCCCTAATTTTAACTCAATTTTTATTGAGAAACTGATGAACATTCGTTTTGATTTTCATTATTCTTTTTTGTGTGATGGATATTTCCATCTTTTTTGTATCTAAAGCAAAACCAAAAAAATCAATGTTTTGGGTAGGTTTTGCTGACTTTTTTCCGTGTTGATAAGAAAGCCCAGCTTCTCAAGGAGCTTTGTTGTTTCTAAAACGTTTCGCTCTCACTGAGCATAACTGGTCCCAAATAAAAGACAGTCGTCTAAATAAATAACAGATACAAATTGTTTTTCTCTTAAAAATGAGAACACAGGTTTTAGAATTTTTGTAAAGCAGAAAGGCGCAGTAGCTAAGGCAAATGGCAAGCGCTGAAATTCTAATGTCCTGTTTTGAAAAAAAATGTTAAATACTTTTTGTGCTCATCAAAAATGGGAATTAGAAAGTATGCGTCCTGTAAATCTATGGAGACAAGAAAGCAGTTTCTTGTTACTAAACTTTTCGCAGTTTTGATGTCTTCTAATTTGAAGTGAGGAGGTGATAAAAACTTATTTAGGTCTTTGAGGTTTAAAATGAACCTGTATTCACCACTGCTTTTTTGTCGTAAAAAAAACCTGCATAAAAATTGATTTTCGCAATTTTTAACAGTTTTAAGTGCCCCTTTCAACAGTCTCTGAATGCTCTCTGAATAAAGTTTGACTTCATTCTGTGTGGACCTTGGAGTCTTGGGAGTATAAATTTGAAAAGGTTTACTTACAAATGGGATTTTATAACCTGTTACCCAACTTAGAACCAACTCATTACGAGTTATTTGTCTCCACTCGTGAAGAAAAAACTTTATTCTTCCTGCATGAATTACCTTTAATACTTCCTCTCCTCCTTCCTGTAGGGCTTGTACTGGGATTTGTTTCGAGCCTTGTAATAGTGTGGCTTGTAATTACCTGGTCCCTTGCCTTGTAATGTAGTTGTTGCTATCCACCGTTTCTTTGAGACACGAACTGGCGCGTTTTTTGACGTGGAACCGGTTGCTTGCAGTTTTTTCGCGGTGTTTTCAAACGCTTTTGCATTTTTACACTTTTTTGCGAAATCGTCGCCGAAGGGAAGTAGATCCGGAAACTGCGCAGCTGCTATATTTTGCATTTTTAGGTAAAAATGATAATTTATTTGAAATTTCCGATGCGCGGAAATGGTGTTTTGGGCCATACAAAACAGCTGTGCTGATTCTGCTAACCCCAAAGGATCTTCGTCAGGTTCACCATTCCTTTCTTCTCCTTTGTCCTTAGCGAGACGAACTAGAACCCTTTCCAAAGCCGTTAGACCTTTATCCATTACTATCTGAAATTCTAAGAGAAAAGTGTCTTTTTTCTGCTCTACAGGTGACAGCAGAGCTTGAACCTCAGGATTTAATTACTATTACTTAAATTTACTTATGAAGTCGAGAACAATGGCCAGCTACCATTCTTGGATACTTTAGTGATTAGGAACGATAACACACTAGAATTTGATATATACAGAAAAAATACTGCCACTAACCGATATATTCCTAATGACTCCTTCCACTGCGACCAACATAAAATGGCCAGCTTTCATTTTTTAGTACACCGTTCGGTTAACTTTCCTCTTAGCAGAGAAAGATTTAATAATGAAAAGGAAACAATTAGGAATATAGCGAAAGTTAATGGTTTTAATACTAAACTTAGAAAATAAACAAATTAATAGACATTTGGTTAGAAAGACCATTCGTGATTCCACTTCTTTCGTTAATCAGGATGAAAATACAAAATATGTCTCGATACCGTATAATCATCCTCAGTATACCAGAGGACTTCAAAAAGTTTTTAAGGAAGTAGGTTTAAAATTAGTATACCAGACTCAGTTTAACAAAGAAATTATTAGGTGGTCCAAAGGACAAAATTGAAATATTAGAAAGAAGTGGAATATATGAAATTGGATGTATGGATTGTAACCAAAAATATGTTGGGCAAACTAGAAGATCTTTACAAACGAGATTCAAAGAACACATAGCTCATTTAAAGTACGGTAGAACAGAAATATCAAGTGTTGCCGAGCATGCTTTTGATAATAATCATAGAATAACAATTAAAAATTTAAAATTAATTCATAATATAACTGATAGGAGATTATTAGACGCATATGAAAGTATAGAAATTATTAAATGTAAGAATAGTTTAAATAGAGATAGAGGACCTATTCCGTATAGTCCATTGTATTGATTGATTTGATTTAGTTCCGCTTGATCAAGCAAACAGTAGTATAAAAGAGAGTTAGGTAGATTTTAATTTTAGTTTTAGTCATCTCCTGATGATGCTAACATGGTTAGCAAAACGCGCGTCGAGTGCAAAAATTCTGTTTCGGTATTGTGGATAAAACTCTGTTTTAGTGCATGTTGACGAAGGATCCAAACCCCAACGTAGGTAACTCAGGATTTAACTTGGGTCCCTGAAGAATTTGACAATTTTCGGGTATCTTGTATTTATCAAAAAGCTTAGTCTTAATTTCTTTGTCTATCCCCACTGACAGGTAGTTTTTCCATCTAAGTACAATTCCCTCCGACATATTGGGTCCAAATGATCATCATTCGAAGGGTCAGTACCCAGAATATTTTCCAAAGCATTGTTTGGTTCGGGGCTATGGTTTTCTAGACTAGTAGTGTTAGACTGTGAGGAACTAATTGAGTCAGAACTTGACGAACTGCCAGAGTCATCGCCTATAATGACAAAAGAGGCCTATTAGGTAGGTTCTGTTCTTTCCTTTCAGGCAAATAGAAGTTACAAAATTTATCATATGAATGCTTGTCAAACCTATTTGATGAGCATAGGTTAACAAGTATGCAAACGTGTTTACAAAATAGGCAAATGCAGGGTTGTGTGTTTATCTCATTAGCGTTACAAAATAACTATTGAGGGCCCCAAAAAACAAAACATGTATAGCGAATAGACAAATCCATGCCAAATGCGTATATATATATTTGGCGAGCATGTGTCAGAGACCGTGCAGGGTTGTTTTTTTTTTATCATAAAACGAAAATCGTTATGAAATGACTAATAGGCCAGAAAACAAAACATGTCTGAATTGAATCAGAAACTGATATTTTGTTTTCCCTCCACACTTGCCTTTTACCTTTATTTATGTATGCGTATTAGCCTAGTACTTACTTGAATCGTCACGTCGATTTTTAAATTTCCTTTCAAGCTTCCCCATTTTGCTTTTAAAATAGTCTATTTCTTTCAGATGTTTACGTTTAACACTTTTTTAAGCATGTTTGCTATGCAGTTTGTTTATGCGTAAAACTTTCCGTTCGATTCACTCCCGTCGCACAGCACGTCGCGCGCCGTCGCGTCGCGTGAATGCGCGAGAAGTATGCTGAAGCGACGAAATGTAAGGCGGTACGAGGACAGAGCGCAGCTTGATTCTTATCTCTCAAAACTTGCGTGTAATGTGCTACGGAATATCACTACAAGGTGTTCTATTCGGATGTGACCATTCGAAGTATAATAACGCTCAACGCTATACTACCACTCCGCCTCCACTTTCGTTCTCTAAATGAAATTTAACTATTGAAATGTTTATCAAAGAAATAGAAACATGCGACGACAATGCCTGTTTCTAAGTTAATTTAATTTATTAAATTTACCGCATCTGATTTCATATTATATTGACCGACAAATACAATAAATTGAACAATATTTTATAGATATTTATTATATTGACCATCAATTAGCGGACATTATACATACAAACCAGTAAAGGTGATACATTCCTGTAAATAATTATACTTTATTATATTCTTCGTCAAATTTAGTAGTGATTTTGTATAATAATTGTCGGTATTTATGTAGAATCGCCGGATTGTTCGCAATTACCGTGACATATACATTTAATTTGACGATTTTCCTAGCCAGTCTCAATTAAATAATGAATTTAATCTAAATGCTCCTGCATTTGGTGTACCTATCTATGGGAATTTGGGTGATTTAGAGATTTTTACTTGTACATATTCTAGGCCGTCCCTTATGACATGTGTCCCCAAGTGATATCTTAAGGTTTCTGGTGATGAATATATTTTACCGCAGTGTTTACATCTATATCCTGTAATATGCCGCATATTAATTTGATGATTTAGTAATTGTGATCTTTCCGCGAATTTTTGCTGACATACATCACATTAGAGCTATCCTTATTCATCTCATGTAATTTTAAATGTCTCTTCAAACTATCTTGCAATAAATATGATTTATAGCAATGCTCACATTTGTAATGTATTTTCGCTGTATGCGAGTTCTGATGTTTCAGAAACCGATTTCTGTTAATATATTTTTTTTTACAAATATCACATTCTAAGCCATCTTTCTTATGTACATGTGTTGCAGATAGCTGTGTTTGATTAAATACGATTTATCACAGTGTTCGCATTTGTATTGTATCTTTCCAGTATGCAAGTTCTGGTGCATTTGTAGAACATATCTTGTGGTAAATTTCCTGCTGCAAATATCGCACGTTAATTTATTATCATGTTCATCATTGGCTCTGTTTCTTTTACTGATTTCTAACTTATCGCAATCATCTATTCGCCCACTAATAGCAACAGTATCCAAATCAGCTTCGCTTTTCAATAGATCTTTCAAGTCTTCGTTACTAAAAAAATAACTGGATACGTCATCATCGGGAACATCAATTTCCTCTTTAATTTTAATAGCATTGCTTTGAGACCTAAAATAAATATCAAGTTAACTTTATTTTAAGATGCATTTTGTATTAAATAAAAGAGACTCATGGGAATAATGCGCAAGAAAAGCAAAAAAAGCTACAATTAAATATCAATTCACTGAAACGCATTTTCCCTATTGAGTTCATCAGAGTGGTACCAGGTAAACAAATGACAATAACCTGGGGAAGAAAAATAGAAACATGTTGCCGACCAGACCCGGTACCCAATTAGCTACAAAAATCATCTTTTTTGCTACCATCTTCTTCCGGAGATACCCAAAAAAAACATATTGCAATATTTTTGAAATTTCTCTTGAATTTATTTTTAAAGAGACATTTTGAAGTTAATTACAGTATTTAGTTAATCCTCTATTAACTTCATGGGAAAAAGAACTACACAATGAACAAAAAAAGTGTAAGCTACAACCAAGGCAACAGAAGCTACCTACAAACATGCAGTTTGGCTGTAATAAATACAATTTTCCATCGCTTGTCCTCCGATATGATTACATTGTAGTTTCTGAATCACCATACCCATCGATACGTTTTTAAAGCATAAAGTTTTTTATCCTCAACACGAGTCTGCTCTCGCACTTCGATGCTTACTCATTCTGTTTTACGTATCCTTCGAATACGTTCAAAAATCGTGTTTTGTTTTGTGTTTGTGAAATAAAATGACGAAAAGAGGGAAAATATATTGTCCAGTTCCTCAAGTAAGTGTTAATAAATTGTCTATATAGAACAATAAATGGTCGTTGATTAGTTGTTTTGGGGTTCGTTTATGCTTGTTTAGGTTAATCAATTTCCTATATAGTAGGCCGAGGGCCAAATATCTACGTACAATGATACAATGTACAGTTGATAAGTTGTATTGAGGTTTGTGTAAGATTAGGTTTTGTTAAAAAATAATATATATAATACAAATGTTTGTGGCTAAATTAAGAGACTGCTATCTGGGCGGTTTGTTGTCACAAAAAAAAAAACAAGCATAATATCGGGTTTTACGAAAACCAAAAAACTGAGTAGTGCAAAAAGTAGTAGGCCCCGGGACCAGATTAGCTACGGTATAGAGAGGTAAAAGAAGTAGTCTGTACCGAGTACGTGAAATGTAAAGTTTAGACATGAGATTAAAAATAAAATAGCTGGATTTCATTTAGTAGAACATAATCAATTTTTATTTTCGGTCTTTCATTTGTTTACGTAAGGTCACTAATTACAACTAGACTATTTTAAGTAATTAGAATAATTAAAAAACCTTGCATAACAGCCGAGGGCTTATTAAATTGATATTCATGCAGTTTTTCAGTAAGGCACAATACGTTGACCTAACCAAGAGAAATAGAAATTAAAATACATAGGCCGAGGGCCTTGTAAATCGATCAATTTTTCTTTTCTTGCCGAGGACAATAGAAAAAGAATACCGAGGCCGAGGGCTTCGCAATACAAAAAATTGTTATTATTATTCTTATTATAAATTATTAATTAGTTAAGCTTATGGCCGAGGACCTAAATATTTGACTTCTCCACAAAGAGTTGGTTAGATTGAATTAGATTATAGGCCGAGGGCCTTATAATCTGCATACAAATAGCACTCAATAGAAAAATTCTTGCCGAGGGCATAGAAAAAGAATAGGTTTAGGTCGAGAACTTCGGAATACAAAAAAAAAATATTTAATATCATTTTTATTATAAATTATTAATTGATTAAGCCTAGGGTCGAGGACCTAACTATTCGGCTTCCCCACAAAGAGTTGGCCAGATTGAGTTATATAGTGCGTAGGCCGAGGGCCTTATAATTTGCATATTATACAAAATAGCACTCAATCGAAAAATTCTTACCGAGGGCATAGAAAAAGAATAGATTTAGGCCGAGGGCTTCAGAATACAAAAAATTCTTAATATTATTTTCATTATAAATTATTAATTGATTAAGCCTAGGGCCGAGGACCTAACTATTCGACTTTCTAACAAAGAGTTGGTTAGATTGAGTTAGATTGTGCATAGGCCGAGGGTATTATAATTTGCATACAAATAGCACTCAATCGAAAAATTCTTGCCGAGGGCATAGAAAAAGAATAGGTTTAGACCGAGGGCTTCGCAATACAAAAAAAAAATTAATATTATTTTTATTATAAATTATTAATTGATTAAGCCTAGGGTCGAGGACCTCACTATTCGACCTCTCCACTAAAAGTTGGCTATTGACTTTCTAAGAAGTGATCGTTTAATATGCCAACTTCAAACTTGTCACCGCCAAATGATAATCAGATACATTTTGTGTGTATAATATTTCCCCTGTTTATGCAGCAATAACCAATTCCAATAGGGACAAAAAATAGTATATATTTCTAGTATGGTCGTGGACCTATTTAATTAAAATTGCTATCATGGACTGACTCCTTATTTTCTGCAAAATAGCTGTATATTTTACAGGGTGTTAGTTGTTTTGACTAAAATATCACCCGCAGACTATTGTCTGCAAAATAGCTGTGTACTTTACAGCCCGTTAGCTGTTTTGACTAAAATATCACCCGCAGACTATTGTCTGCAACATAGCTGCATACTTTACAGGATGTTATGGCAAAACATATTTGGCATTAACGCCGTGGACCATACTTTCTGAGGGATAGCCGTGGGCTATTCACTAAATTCTATCATCACTTAAACGATTAAAAGGCTGTGAGCCAACAGTATATATTTTAATATGGTCGTGGACCTATTTAATTAAGACTTCAATCATGGACTCCTTATTTTTTGCAAAATAGCTGCATACTTTACAGGGTAAATTGTTTTGACTAAATTATGTCCTGAAGACTCTTGTTTGTAAAACAGCTGTATACTTTACAGGGTGTTAGTTATTTGACTAAATATTATTGTGTGCAAATTTAATTATTTGCGAAGGTTCCTACAACACCAATTGGGCTAACAACACCAATCATTTGTCAGGCTTGGCTGATGCACTTTACTGTTTTGCAATGTGTATAATGCTCCTAAATGATTTAGGAATTATTATAAATACAGAAAAAGTCAGTTAATACCATCATAAAAATAACTTACCTAGGATTTACTTATGACTTAATTCAGAGGACCGTTTCCTCGACCGTTTCTGTACCTCTTAAGAAAATGAATTCAATAAAAGAGGCAATTAAAAAATATATTAACAAGCCAGTTACTACGATTCGAGATTTTGCAAAAATTATTGGTGTTTTGGTAGCAGCGACTCCTGCCGTTCCTCAGAGTCGTCATAGTATCAAAAGACAAGGTCACGCAAAATTTAAGGTCTTAAAAGGAAAGTCGTACATGACAGAATATTAATTTTAAAAGATACAAAGCAAATTATTAGCTAGTGGATAGACAATCAAGAATATACTGTAAATATGAAGCCTAGTGCGTTTTCATTAGAATTTTGTTTTTTTTTATGCGTCTGCGTCTCCTACAGGCTGGGGTGCCTATTGTAACGGCCAAAAATGTCGCGAGTTTTGGGAAGAAGCCGACAAGTCTAACCATATTAATTACCTTGAAGTTAAAGCTGCTTGTCTTGGCTTACAATTATTTACTAAATCAAATGGAAATATTAGAGTCTTACTTAGAATCGATAATAAGACGGCAATATCCTGCATTAATCGTGGGGAAAGCGTAAAATATCGCAACTTAAACAATATAACCTTTCAAATTTTAGACTAGCGTGAACAAAACGTATAACACTCTTCGCATCTTATATCGCTTCAAAAGAAAAACGGAACCCACAAGGCATCAAGACAAACTTCCATTGAAACAGAATACGAACTAAACAAGCAGGTATATCAGAAAATAATAAGGGGTTAGATTTATTTGCAACTTATTTTAATGCAAAATGCCTGTTCCTGGTTTCCGGATTCAACCTCCACAGTTGTCGATGCATTTACAATTTCTTGGCATGATGAGTATTTTTACGCTTTTCCCTTGTTTTCTATGTTATTTAAGGCTTTAGATAAAATGATGATGCCACCGGAATATTGGTGGCTAGTACAGCCCTGGTATACCGTGTTTCCTAGTTTTTTAGTTGGGAAACCGTTGACTTTTAAATCGAGTAAAAATTAGTTACTCTCTAGAGACTCTCATCTGTTAGACAGGAAATTTTTCCTGGTGGCAAGGAAACTGTCTGAGAAGCATTTCTTCAAAGAAGCATTTCCGGTCACGCCATCCCAATAATGTTTGCATCCATCTCAGAAGGAACTTGAAAACAGTACAATGTTGTGATTTTAAAATTGGTTTTGCTTGTTCTGTGTTGATAAAACACCGGCTTTTAATATTTTTACTTTATGTATTTATAATATTGCAACGATATATAAAATATATCTAACAACAACACTGTCAACGTTATCCTGCTGTCTAAACTGTTGCTAACTTAATAGTAATAACATAGGCGTACCTATAAATATTTTTATTAAAACAAATTGTTAATTAATATTTAACATACAACGCTTGTTTTAATAAGTAGGTATTATAATTTCTGTAACAGCAAAATTTCGATGTCTTTACTTATAATTTAAACATTTATCTGGACTTTTTAGTTCGCGAAATAAACAAAGGAGATTTTTACGTCTTGATAAGTACCTATAGATCAGCTCTTAACTTTATGTTTCACCGCCTAATAGAGATTAAAATATAATAAAAAGATTTTTGAAGGGAGGCTACAAGTTAAAGCCCCCTAAACCTAAATACGATTTTACATGGAACGTTGAACCTGTATTACTCTATGTATCAACACTTTACCCTTTACAATCTCTATCACTTGATAAACTAAAAAGAAAACGGTAACACTAAACACTTATGGCACTAAGTTCAGCACATCGGATCCAAATATTAAGCAAAATTACGATCGACAATAATAGAGACTCTACAGTCAAAATTGAAGATTTCGGAAAAAATTTAAACCTCAGCTCCCTATAAAAGCCAGCCCATTTTTCGTATTTTCAAAAATCAGAATTACCTATTATATGTCGCAAATTCTATAAAACAGTGCATTAAAGTCACCGTGCACATTCGTTGACATAGACCAAAATGTCATTAAGAATATAGCAGGGTGGAGTCCTAAAATTCTGACACTTCCTTCAGATTCTATACTCGACCTCTAGGTACGCCCAGTGACATATCTGCCAATACAATTTTAAATTTGGGTATATCTTAGCCCTAATAGGTAGCCTTTTAAGTATTCCGTTGCCTAAGGTTCAATTCATTACAATTGTTTTGCTCTGATTGTATATCAATAATATATTATATTATAAAATATGTTTATTTATCTAGAATAGGCACCCTTAATTTTTAAGTGGTTAAGGAATTTATGGGATAGAATTTTCATTGATTTTTTTTTGTCATACTTAAAATAGAGTTGAATTGAACGACTTTGCTGCCTTAATTGTGTTTTTGTGGTATTCTCAGGATTGAAGGTAGAATAATGCAAAATTGCACCATCTAGCTTTAAACAGCTACAATGTAATCATATCAGAGGACAAGCGATGGAAAATTGAAAGATTAATCGAATACCTACTTACCTGTATGAAGATTAATCGTAATTTTCCGAGCTTGTCTTCCGATATGATTACAACCCTCCCAACCACATGCCCGTTAGGCGGGCAATTTTGCTCTAAAACAAGCTCGGAAAATTACGATTAATCTTCATACAGGTAAGTAGGTATTCGATTAATCTTTCAATTATATGACACACAAAATAAACGTTTCACGCAGGATGAAAAATGAACAACACGTCTGGTCAACAATAATTATATCTACCGTTCAAAAATATACACCACATAAACACTGCAATCAATGCAATTTGCATCAAATAATTTTAAAAAGATCATATCGAATTATTTCTCACTTCCTAACTAATCAACAAGTAATAGGCATACTGGAGAAAACTTTATATAGTGTAGGCCAAAAGTACAACAGCTAAGAAAACTTTATATAGTGTAGGCCAAAAGTACAACAGCTAAATTAAATTTAATATGGTGCAGTAAATTTGTTTAAGTTGGTCAGTGTCAGATCATGAAATATACTTAAACTTTGGCATAAACAGTTTTTGTCTAACTGTGAAAATTGAAATGAACACAAATAAATGATTTCTTGGGAAGAAAAATAATAGTATATTTTATACCCGGGGACAAAAGTGGTATTTTTATCCCGATGCGAAAGCACAGCTTAATACAATCAGCTAGGACACTCCGCTCGTGAGAACGGTTTGCGCCGATCCTTGCGCATGGCGCCATTATGGGGAAGATCACGGCACTAGCGTCGGTAGCGGCTATTTGTTCCTTAGATTTTGAAATAATTGAACATAGGCGTAGTTAAAAGTGTTGATGCCGATTTCGTGTCGTAGGGTGAAGCCCTAAAATTGGGCCCCCTTTTTTACAGATCCGAGAATGGGACCTCTGAGGGCAAAGCTCTAAAACGGAGACGAAACCCTTTAATGTAAATACCCGAATAAGCGTGTGAAAAGTACACTTTGCACACGTCGTATGCAAAGTATATTTTTCACACGATGTTTGAAATGTCCAGTTTTCAAAAGCAGTTGTTAGTGCGTTTTTGCCTATTTTCAGGGCAGTCGGAGAAAAAATTATATTTAAGAGTTCGCATGTACTATACTCTTAAAAATATTAACTTTAATTTTAAAAATATAAAAAAAAATTAATTAATTAATCAATTAATCAATAAAATTATTATAGCGTAAGTACTTTTAGTCACAAACCGTTTTGACGTCAATTTATTTTCGCTTCCCCTCAAAATAGCATATCTATTATTAAGAATTAAATAATAAAATTGTAAAATATTCAAAATACCCATGTAATAATTGCCTTTTTCACTGATTCCGTTCAAATGTATGTATTTAAGTATTTATTTTAATTTAATTACCTAATGTTTATTTGTGGTTTGACCATATTTTATGTTTGTTTTATTTTTCGACTTGTGAAATTACACCATGTGTAACTCTTCTTAAATAAATTGTGTCTTTGTATTGTTCCAATATGTTTTTTAATTTATTTTTCCTTCAATGAATACGATAATCACTAATAATTGGCATAGCACCTAGTACCAGAGTTTAACCAATAACCTGAAAATACGGTACTGTAATTCAAAAATAAAATATCCTTAATACGGCGCTGGATTCTCTCCCCGGTGCGAGAGCGACAGCGCGAGTTTCGCCTATCTTGCATCTTTTTCTGTTCCGGGCCAATACTTCAAAGATGCCGGCCGAGAGACTCCCAGCTGATTGTTGTACTAAGCTGTGGCGAAAGTTTGTAGCCTCAGCGAAGTCCTGTGGTGTATACGCAATGTTATGCACTTTGGAAAAATAAGTAATTACAGGAAAGAAAGAAAATCACCATTGGTACCTACTTATACCATAAACGTTTTTGTCTGGTTTTTATATTTTTGATACACCAAAATCCATCCAAAATCTTCTAGCGTTTTAATGCGTTGCTATGACTAGTTAAAAAAAAATTCCTTGACGCTAACAAATTTATTTGTCAAAAACGTGTCACATTGCTGAAAATTTTAAAAATTAATCTTGAAAAAGCCGCCCAAGATGCTATAAGTCAGCTGCTACCCCCAAAATCTCGGCATCTATATGAGAAGAAATATACAGACTTTACAAAATGGTGTAAAGAACGGAGCGCGAATAGTTTCACAGAAGATAAGGTGCTATTGGCATATTTTTTTGAAAAGTCATGGCTTGCTCTCTGTTACCAGCTTCACTCCGTTCGGCTGTTAAACATGAGCACGCCACAAAAAGTATCACTTTTCCTCCATATAAAATAATATACTATTTTGACATGCTTAATAGTTTTAATTGTGTGGTTACTGTGTTCACGCCTACTAGCATAACTGATTATTCTTCCACGGTCATAGATAATGTAGCTACAGATATAGATAGGAAATATTATGAGGTAGTTCTGATAGTGCCATACTCTCTAAGCTAAAAACGGTCAGCCCGAAAAAATCATGCATTAAAAAAAAGAGTATTTACTGATAGGAACGAACATAAACTTACAATCTAATAACGTCTTACAAATGCGTTGGGATTTCCCGCGTTTTGCTACTTTGCAAGAGAAATCAAACTTGCTTTGTGAAAGACTTAAGTTTGTTATAGATGAATATTTTCCCCCTAAATCACTTATCATAGAAAGCACCAAAGCACAAAAAATAGTTGTTCAGATTTCTTAAATCCAATCCTGACTTGGTACTAAAATCCTTTTATAAAAAATACTGTTCAATTCTAAGGAATGTAATTGCATTGGCTAAAAGAATAAGTATCGAGAGGGAGATTCAGGAGTCGTCAAATATTTCTAGGTCTGCGTGGGCCGTTGTTAGGCGCGAATCTGGAAAATTTAGTTGGTCAGTGAACTGTGAATGGTGCATATATGTGATAATGACAGAGAAATCTATAATAGGAAATAAATAGCTGTATTTGTAGATTATTTCACGAACGTTGCCTTAAATCCTGAGATCCCGCTTATTCCGCAGCCGGTAGTTAATATCTATTATCATACCCTATTTCTTATCCCCACAACTCCCATAGAAATTGTGCAAATTGTTCGGTCCTTGAAGAACACCTCGTCAGTGGGATTTGATGAAATTCCGGCTAACTTCATGAGGTTCTATGTGGAATTGTTGGCGCCATGCATTTCTGGTCTCATCAATTCTTCATTTGAATCTGGGATATACGCGCAAGAATTTAAAATAAGTAAGATAATTCCTGTATTTAAAAAGGGATCCCAACTCAGTGTTTTTGATTATCGTCCCATCTCCGTATATCGTCAATTATAAACAAAATAATTGAGAGGGCTATCTATTGCAGATTGCTCAACTTCCTAACGACTAAGCTAGGTGACACAGGCGACGCAGTGCAGCGCAGGTTACACAGTTCAGAAAAAATACGTGTCACGCAGCAGGCCCGTCTCCAGGGGTGAGGCGGCGAGGCAGCAGCCTCGGGCGGCCGTTTTTATTTTTTCTATAAAGTTTTAATGTGATTGTATGTAACACGGAAAACACTTTCGCAATGAATATGTAAAACACTTCATTCGTACTATAAGCAGCTCATCGGGCGTTGTAAGCAATAATAACCAACTCCTTAAAAAATTAAAGTTCACTATATAACATAACGGTCTATGCGCAATTAGCATTAACAGTTTAAATTCGCAGTGAATCAAAAATCGCATTAACAGTCGCAACTGCTAATGAAAAATTGCGACATAGCACATAGGGACGGGCGACATCGCCATAAAGCGATTCAGGACACTTTTTACGGAATTGGCCGAAACGCAACCCGATTGATTGATCGATTACTGAACAGCATGTAGCACATATTGAGCGTCATGCGAGTGCATGTTACATATATGTACTCGTGCGATTTTTCAGACCAAAAATTCGAACTCTGCGCCCCCAAATACCCATCTCTAGAGTACCCACATCAAAATTAACTTTTTTTTAAAATTATTTTTGGAAAAAAAAATTTTCGCTTTCATTACAGAAACGGTTATAGCAAACCACGTACATGTCATCTACGCACAAATAATTTTTTTAAAATCACATACAGGGTGCTACAACCACAATTTTTCCCAAAAATAACCTATTTTCGAAATATACATGTACACTCGTACAGCAAACTCGTGCGATTTTTTATACCAAAAATTCAAACTCCGCGCCCGTCACCCTCGTACAATTATTTTTTTTTAATTCGCATACAGGTTGCTAAAACCATAATTTTTCCCAAAAAAATCCCCTATTGTCAAAATTAATTTGTTTAGAAAAAAAATTTCCTGTTTTTATTACCGAAACGATTAGAAGAATCCACTTACATATCACCAACGCACAAATAAAATTTCCAAAATCATATACAGGGTGGTAAAACAATACATTTTTGAAAAAATTCAACTTTGTTCAAAATATTTCGGTACAGAAAACTCATACGACCTTTTCGATGCGAAAATCGAGCTCAACGCGCCCAAAAACCCACCCAAAAGATATTCAAAATAAAAAAGATCATCTCCCTAAGAAATTCCCTATTGCGTGCCGAAATCTAAAGAAAAATGCTAGATTTTGAGACAAAAATTACATTTTATCGAATATCTACCTTATTTGAACCCCTATCGAAAAACTATAGGAGCTTTTCGAACGACCTTAAGACGGAGCAGACGCTGGCGCAAACCGATTTGAGATATCTCTTTCGCATTATCGTACCCGATGAGACCCATTTAAAGTTTACCTCTAACTCTTACCGTTTTATGAACGTAGTTTAACTGAACCTAATTTAGTCATTTGAGTCGGCTCCGATAACGTTATAATCAATAATTGTAATAGATTTGGTTAGTTCCGGTTAGTCGTGTAATCAACTTGCGTTTAGTTTCACTTAGTCTCAACTTATTTTACTAATTTGAGAATTTCCGATACGTTACAAACAATTTCAATAGATTTGGTTAATCGTCCAATCAACTTTTGGTTAGTTTCACTTGGTTTCAATTTAGTATTAATCATGGCCGATTTAATGAAAATTTCGATTTTTTTTAATGAATATTTCCGAAAAAAAATTAAAAAAAAATATCCCTTTTTTATTACGGAAACAATTAAAGGGATCCATTTGCATGTTATTAACATAGAAATAAAATTATCAAAAGCATATATAGGGTGGGAAAAGATTTAAATTTTGAAAAAATCCCCTTTTTTCGAAAAAAAACTGCAATACACTCACACACTTGCTAAAGGCCGTCGAAATACACATTTTTGGTGGTATGTATTTTTTTCCTTATAACTCGTAGTTTTGGAGCTACGACCGCTCTCGAATTTAAACGGCCGATTTCTCGAAAACTAAGAACATTGTTTTTTTTTGTAAAGAACCTTTTTTGTCGGCCTTGAGGTCCTATACCTACATGCCGAATTTCAAATTGATCGAATAAAAAACCTATAGGTTCCACCGATAGGTTCCAGGTAGGTTCCGGTTCCTATGGGACAAAATGAAGGTTATGTCGATATGAAAATACGGTTTTTTTCGTTTGCCGAAATTTTTCTTTTTTCTACCAGAATCTATCCGTTAAAAAACGTGTTTCGCGATTTCCCCACTTCTCGATAAAAATTCGGGCAACGGGGATACCCACTATCCGGTCAACCCCTACTTCGCTGTGGAGTTTGGTTTGATCGCGGCAAAATTTCGCTCCGAACTCCCGTTTAGCCCGAAATCGCGAAAAAATCACGCCTTTTCCATCTAGCATCCCAAAACTCTTCTTTAAAATCGAGCCTTGGCATCCCCGATTTAATTCCAGGTAGCCCCCACGTTGTACAATGTACATCTACCATGAAAATATAGACCCTGCATGTCATCTCCTTATACTGGAACCTACCGGTTAAAAAACCGCGCGAGCGCCTATTCGCCGGATAGGTGAATATTGACTCCTTAATTATTGGTCTGTTGTAAGGGGCGGCCAAATCCTGCTCACCTCGGGCGGCCTAAAGCCTGGAGACGGGGCTGCACGCAGTTCGAGCGCATATTTGAAAGCATTGTTTTAAAGTTTTGGCGTGCGAATAGCAATTACTTAATAGTTTATTTGAGCATAGAAGGAACCTAAGTTTTTTATTATGGCTTTGCGTTTGGACAGTTCTGAATCAGATTCAGACGCAGAATTTGAAGAAATGGTGTTATTGTGCAACTTATCAAAGAGAAAAAAATCGTTTTGAAAAAGCAACTACATGAAAAGGAGGAATACTCACGGGAAATTTGTACTAGCGTCCGAATTTTCTAACCCAATTTTTTCAGTTAAGCAGACCGTAATTTGATGTAGTACATGATATGATAGAAAACTGATTCAGATGGTTGCAATGCTCAAAAACCAATAGGAACTAAAGAAAAGCTAGCAATACGAACCGAGATAATCTAAAACTGCCGTGCACGTGGCGTAGGAAACTGTGTTGGGAACACTGCGCTAGGCAGGTTTACTTAAACACAGTTCTGTGCTGCCCTAATCTGCGTTCCAATTCGCGCAGCTCTGTTAAATTGTACAGCATACAGAAACCTACACTGCCCTGTACTGCGTACCGCATGTGTTACCTGCGTCTCAATGTGCGGCTGGCCTTACAATTTGCTAACTACGTCTCAGCACGGTTCTACTAGAGATTGTTCAACTGAAAGTGCAATAAATGAGATGTTAAGAGAGATATATGCAGGCAGAAAGGCCTTTGATGTGGTTGACCATATCATACTTCTGGCTAAGTTGGAAGGATATCGTGTGAGGGGTGCAGTACTGAACCTGTTCAGGTCCTATCTTTCGGGACGGCAGCAGTATGTCAGGATTTCTGATGGAAAGAATACATCTGATTCTTCACTTCGTACTGTTGTGTCTGGGGTACCTCAGGGGTCAGTTCTTGGGCCTCTGCTTTTTCTAATATTTATAAATGACTTGCCAAAATATGTTTCGAGAAAAATGTATGTATGCTGATGATACTACGTGTATACTTGGTGAGAGGACTGCTCAAGGACTTAGTATTAAGATAGAGACTGCTGCGAACGAAATGAAGAAGCAGTTTGACGCAAGTAGGCTAATATTGAATGTGGGTAAATCCAACATTGTTCTGTTTGAAAGTAAATGTCTTTCTGTGAGTAATATGCCTTTTCAATATCCTTTAGATACAATTTGAGAAACTAAAATATTGGGTCTCATTGTAGACTCTAAACTGGCTTTTAGCACTCATTTAAGAAACCTTAATGTAAAATTAAATTCTATATCTTACACTATTAGATGTTTGAGGAAGATAATTTCCATAAAAATTCTAAAGTGTTTGTATTATGCCTACTTCCATTCCAAAATTACATATGCTGTACAGTTAATGTATTTGAATAATCGAATAATACACAGGCTTGCCCCGCGGGCATCACGAAGAAATTGTTTTAGGGATAGCAAAATTATGAGCTTGCCGAGGTGTTATATTTACAAAATTCTATTGGATACTCAAAAGTGTAGAAAACATTATCCATCTACTTCTACTAACCAGGAATATAATATCCATAAAGATTTACTTAGACCAGAATTTCCACATATCAGTGAATATCTGAATAGTCCATTCTATCAGGGAATAAAACTCTCCAACCCGCTTCCTGTGGAACTAAAAATGGCTAGCACTAAAATGTTTAAAAGAAAAAGTAAAGGGACACAAAAAACCACAAGGACCGCTCTTTTGTGGTTAAAAGATCCACTGAAAACTCTGCAGATGTGGTAGAATTGGTGAGAAAATATATTGCTCTAAGACCACCTACACAGAGATTTTTTTGTAGGATACAGAAACGAACGATGCACATCAGAGCCTTTCGGTAAAACACAGCTGCCAACAAAAATTGCCGAATATCTGAAACAACCAAATACAAAGCTGTATACCGGGCATTTCTTTAGAAGAACGTCGGCGTCTTTGCTTGCAGATTTGGGAGAAAACCGAGATCAACTTAAACGACGTGGTGGTTGGAAAAGTAATGCTGTTGCCGCGGGCTATGTCGGAAATTCCCTAAACCAGAAAGAAGAAAAACGTGTCTGGCCAACGATTGGTTGCCACTTGCTCAGAAGTTTCCGCTGCGTCTAGTTCCCTTGTCTTGTACAAAACATAATTACATCTTCCACGGCGACTTTTCCACAGAGTACGTTATATTGCAGACTCCAATTCTCAACCCTTTTAAACTTAAATAACTGTAGTGGCGATAGCATAAACGTTAATATTAATAATGATACTCAAAATTAGGTTTTACTTATTAAAAATAGCTGTAAGCTTGTGGCAGGTTTTTGACAAATTTGTAAGCTTGTTGTTACTTTTCTATTTCAGTGCTTTATTTGAAAGATAGTAATATAGGCACTGTACTAAATTAATAAATCATAATTTTGCTTCATAATTCAATAATTTTACTTTTAATCACTAGGGATTAAAAGTGCGACTTTAGTCCCCGAAATCGAGGATTAAAACCGCTACTTTAGACCCCAAAGCGCATAAAATTATTTGTTTTCCGCGTTAAACATATAATGCTGGTAATAATCACTGATTTTTTATTTCTTCAGACAACATCATAAGCCTATAACTAGTATGGAATTGGAATACCTAAAGGTCGGTTTTCGTAAGGACAAGTCTTGGTGACTTGTTGGCCCGACATGTCTGCTCATCGACATGAACACAAAATTATTGATGTTTATATTGCCACTTATTTGCAACAGACATGTCGAATTATTTACGATATGAATCCAGCACAGACATTAGTATCGGCTTCACAAGATGGCAGACCATCAATTAGTAGAAGCAATATCAGCTTTCGTAGTGATGGCAGGAAGTAATGCGATAGGATTATTAAAAACCGAAAGATTCTGAGGCCGATGCTTCCAGTGGAAGCGGCCCTAGGTGGTAGATGCATACGCCTACTTGCATCGGCCGGTGAAAGACCACCCCACCAGAACTGGGAACCCCGGCCATTTGGATCTCCGGGCGCTGGGTGGCCCTGGGAGCCCTTCATTTCGCATTTCACAGACAGCAAAGATACCGAACCAATTTAGAATAGATTTCTGCAACATAAGAGGCCTAAATACAAACATAAATTCGGTACACCAACATCTACAAGCAAATAAGACCACACATACTAGCCCTTACACAAGTATGTTCTACAACAACAACAGTAAACTAGGGGTAGTTTCTGGTTACGACTTACATACCCGATTTAGGCATAAGTTTTTGAATATGCCTTTTTGTTCGAAGCGACCTTTCATGTCACCGCGAGGAAACACTCGAACGGAACAACCTTGACGTCATGTGGCTTGATCAATACTTTTCGGTTTCTAAAAAAGATAGTTCTTCTTCGGAATCATTCGACAGAAGGATCACCTTTAATTCGATGTTTAACAAGTCAATTTGTTTTCTACTTCTCATGCCTCCGAAATAATTTTCTCTGTGTGGTTTATATATTTTTGCCAGTGATACAGCAGGTGGCTCTGTGGTTTTAACAATGGATTCGCCATAACGTCTTTTAGTCTCTGACCACACCGTTTCGATGACATTAAAATGACAATGATAGGGTGGTAGCCTGAGCACACAATGACCATGCTCCGCAGCGTATTTTTACAAATGATGTTTTTTTCCCGGAACTGTTTGCTTTCCATCAAATTCCAAACAGCATCTTTTTAAAGATTAATTAAAAAATATATATTCTTCTTTCCAAGCCATTCTAACAGAAGATTTTTGCTCTAGCTTTCTACTACTTCTCAAGATTTATCGTGATAATCACCAGTTTACTTATTATATTAATTTACACATTAGAGATGCGTTTGTCACAAATCCATTTTTATTTTTGACATGAACAATAACGTAACGTATGCCAAACTAACCCAAATTAACCGAATTTTGGTGACTAACTAAAACTAACCAAAAACATTAAAAAAAAACTGACCCAATCTAATCAAAAGTAACTAAATGCACCATAACGGGCTAAAACGTATCGAAATAGATTTAATATATTGCAGTAAGTTAAAACTAACCCAAATTAACCGTATTTTGGTGACTAACTAAAATTAACCAAAAACATTAAAAGTGCTTATAACGTATCGGAACCCGTTCAAATGACTAAAAAAATTGGAACTAACGGAACGTTACAAAACATTGAAAAGCACACCCTAAAGCTGCTGGATTCCATTCAGAAGAGAGCTGTGCGTCTCGTTGGCGACCCGGAGTTGACCCGGAATCTGGTTAATTTGGAACACCGCAGACATGTGGCTGAAATGTCCCTGATTTACTAACCCAAATTAACCGAATTTTGGCGACTAACCAAAACTAACCAAAAATATTAAAATTGGTTATAACGTACCGGAACCGGTTCAAATGACTAAAACATATTAAAACTAACTGAACTTTACGGCTTTACCGCAAGTTCATTGAACGACTAATTAACCAAAACTAATCAAAAGCACCAAAACGGGCTAAAGCGTATCGAAATAGAGTAAGTTGAAACTAACCCAAATTAACCGGATTTTGGTGACAAACCAAAAATATCCAGAAACACTAAAATTGGTTATAACGTATCGGAACCGGTTCAAATAATTAAAATAAATTAAAACTAACTGAAATTAGCCGAAAGTTGATTGAACGACTAACCAAAACTATCCAAAAGCAACCAAAGGCACCAAAAAGGGCTGTCCCTAACGTATCGGAACCGGTTTAAATTACTGAAATAATTTAAAAGTAACTAAAGCTAGCAAACAGGCTTTGAATGACTAACCAAAACTAAGCACAAGTAACCAAAAGCACCAAAACGGGCTAAAACATTAAGTTGCAAAGTTGGGATGTCCTAGTATTTTTAGCAAAGATCAAGAGAATCATTTGTGTAACAGAATTTTTCGTTTGGCTGAAGTTGGAATGCCCTTAACGCCCAAGATCCTGAAGAGGTCCGTATTTTCTTACGCCCAAGAAAATAACATAAAACATAATTTTAAAGGAGGTTCTGGTATGGCCGGAAAAAAATGGATGAAGCTATTTTTAGAGAGGCATGAAGATCTTCGCCGCCGAAAATCTCAAATGTTAAATCCCGCACGGGCACAGAAAGTTAACAGGTTTATCGTCGATGATTATTTCAAAAAACTTAAAAATATGTTGGAACAAAATAATTTAGCTAAGGAACCGCAAAGGGTATATCATATAGATGAGAGGGGATGTAGGCTAACCCTTCACCACCAACAGGAAGTTTTGGCCCGTAAAGGTGAAAAAGGGTGCATCTTGTAGCATTGGAGCATGCTGAAAATGCTACTGTAGTAGCCCGTGGAAATGCGCTAGACCAAGCAATACTTCCGGTACTTTTTAAAGGAAAGAGGAAGAAAGAAGAATGGGCTGATAACATGCAACCCGGCACTGAAATGGCTATGACGCCCAAGGGAAGTATGACGTGTGAAATGTTTATAAAGTGGATAAATCATTTTGCCAAATATAAAATGGACGGAAAAGTTCCTCTTATTTTTGCTGGTGCTGCTTCTCATTTAGATGCCTGTATAGTAACTGAAGCCGATAAATACCATAAATACAACCCTTAGATAAAAGCGTGTTTAGAAGTTTTGAATATCACTGGGATATAGAGATTATGAATTATTATTCAAGATAGAAAAATAACCAGAAGTAGATTTGGTGAAATTCTAACTCGTATTTATCCTAAAGCCATGTCACCGGAAATAGGGCTACAGGAACCTATCCCTTTGACCCAAGCATTATCCCTGCCACCTCGTTTGCACCCAGCACACTAAGTGAAAGACCAAATCCAGAAAAAGTTTTGGAGCAAGCTCCATCACATAGAGAAGTGCCTTCTACAAAAAACATTGAACGACCCTCCACCAGTGGTCTATCTATTTTTCCTAATAAAAACAACTTTGCTTCAGAAAGTGACAGCGATTCTGATAATTTAGTGCTTTCCCAACATGCGTCAAAAATACAAAAAAATAAAAGACCATTTACCGGTAGAGATTCCAGTAAAAGAAACTTGTCCTCATCAGATTCGGAAAATGATAATGTACCGCTCTCTATGTATGTTTCAGCAGTTACGCAATCAGTGAAAAGAGATTATCCTATAAGTAGTGAAAATTTATCTGAAAAAATGTTAACCTTATCTCCAATAATGGGGCCCTATCTAGCACCACGGTGAAATTAACTTCCAGTGAAAAGAAATCTGTAGCCATACAATGAAAGAGAGTGATGAAAAATGTTGGCCAACACCTGAGTTACAAACTCCTTCCGTAAAAAGGCGTAAGGCTTTGAACTCTACTGCCCAAGTTGTTAGTAGAGATTTATTTAACAAACAGGCTGAAACAAAGTGTGTTAAGGAAACTAACGTTTTTACAAAAAGTCTGAAAATCCATACACCAAAGAAAAACCAAAAATAAATGAACCCAAACCAAAGGAAACTAAAATAGGAAATAAGGCAAGCTGATTTTGTTTCTTGTGTGGAGAAGGCAAAATATTGTAGATATGCGCTGGTGTGTCATTTGTGTACAATATGTTCACGAAGAATGTGCGAGATTGTACAAGGGCGATAAGGTGAAATTCGTTTGTCCAGACTGTCAAGTTTAATTTTTTTGTTGTTAGATTTGATTATTAAGATTTTTTCGACTTTTAAAAATGTTTAATAAAAATTGAAAATTAATAACAATTTAGTTACACTTAATTATTTCTCGCATTTGATATATGGCCTTATTATAGATGCCGGTATTCCTAATAAAGCCATTTAACACTTTTTTTATTTTTCAAAAATACCGAAGACCGAATAATACCATTTAGTTAAGAATTTGCAAAATCACTCTTATAAAGACAAACTTTATGTATACCAACTTTTATACATTATTGTTACGTAGTAAGTAGGATACAGTCAGTTAAAGCTTAAGGTAGCCTTAATTGGTACAGGTACCTTTTTATAAACACTCGCGTTTGTATTTTTACTTTTTTAAAATCTTCTTTTAGAAACCATTTAAATTTCAACACAAATCACATTTTTGCGTTTTTATTCATCATTTTCAATGTCCCCGCGGTTGCATCTTGGCGAAGGTCTGTGAATTTTTATCTTTTTATTTTACATCGGTTTATCGCCGTTATCGAATTAAAATTTAAAATATAATAATGGAGTTATCAACTTAAAACAAATAAAATGTAAAAAATCGTACTTGCGTGGACTTCCGAAACGAACATACGTTCTAAAACGGATTTTTTTGCATCCTTATATACGTCTGCGGTATGTAGTACATATGAAATGCTTGCATCCGGGTGTCTGAATACGAACAACTATTTTAATTCTTTTAAAACCCATTTTTTGGATTCATGTCATAGGAACTTCATTCTAGTTTTTAAATTTTATACAATATTTTTTAAACCCTGCAGCCGCGTGTAGTGAAATATCGGAATAGTTGGTATCGACTATGTAAGAAAAAAACTGTTACCTTGTTTCCTATAAAAAAAATAAATAAACCGTTCTTCCTGATATTGATATATTCACTTATTTATAATCAAGTTCAATTCTTCTATTATTCTTAGCAAATTCTATAATTACATCGTCATAAAATTTAGGATTTTGACATAATTCTTTAATACTGTCACTTTCTACGAATAGCACACATAAATTAGAAAATGTTTCCTCACCTGCAGAATTTTGAACAAAGTTCTTAATGCGTTTTAAAACGGAAAAACTAGGTTCATCTGAATAATTTCTTATTGGAATTGTTAAAACTAGTTGGCATAATTTTACCACTTCATTAAATGAATTATCCAGTCCAGTTTCTTGAAGAAAAACCAGCATGCTTAAAGGTGTTTTTTGCTGATTAATTTCTGGAGATTCATATATCACGCTCAACTGTGAACGTAAAGCCACGATGTCAAACAGACTTCCATAATTTAATTCCAGTGAATTAATGCATTTCTCTCGAATATACGAATTAACACCGCTGTCAAAATTACAAAGTTCAACAAATTTTAACTCGTTTAAACCTTGGGACCTGACCTGAAGTTGCTGAATAATAGTGTCAAAAATGTCCAAAAATAATTGCCGGTAAGGCTTTTGCACATCAGCAATATTGTCGGTTCGATTTCTTTTATTTGGCGACTCTAAATACTTTAACTTGATTGTTTTCTGCCAAAAATGCTGAAACTGCTCCTTTTTTTGAAGTAATTGGTTTTCAAAGTCATTGAGGTTTTGAACAAAGAAGTCAATATCATTTGACTTAGCTTGAAAAATATCAGACAAAACGTCAGTATAAGGAAAAATCTCCGAAAAAACGTTCAAGAGGAAATTAAAATTAAAGTCGTTTTCAAGCAACTGTAAGAAGCCTCTTGATAAAATTATAGTTTGAGCATCCAACTGGTTTTTATTATCCAGAAAATATCTGAGTAAGTCTATTAAAGCTTCTCGGCATTCACTTATAGTTTGAGCGAGTCGTCCATTGTAATTCCATTCCGTAGGAGGAATATTAGTAAATCTTTCTACAATCTGTGTATCCAAGATATAGGTTCCTGTAGAAGATTTTGAAAAAAACGAGGCCATTTCACGTAATGCCAAAAAGAATGCTTTACAGTCGTTCAAAAACCACACAGCTTGAGATAAAATTAAGTATAGCCTATGAGCAAAACAATGTACGAAAATTGCATTTTTAAATTTTTCTTTAGCTCTTGTTTGAAAATTTTCTAAATGTTCAGACACAATAGCAGCTGCAACATAACTGTGAGCAATGAGTTTTGAACCACACCTTAGACTTTCAACAATATGGGAAAAATTCTTGTACATCACATCTGCTGTTCTGCTGGTGCTGATATCCAAAAATCCTAAAAAGCGCTCCCGAAGAGTTCCCTTTGGTGTCAAATAGCGCACAATGACAGGTAGCTTGCTTAAATTTGATAGATATGGTGTTTCATCTAGAACAATGGACACGAAGGCCGTTTCTTTGATTTCATTTTTTATATTAGCCAATACTACGTCTGCTATGCATTTTATTAGATCGTTTCGAATTCCGTCCGAAGTACCTCGAAATACAGATGAATCTTTTAAACGATATTTTAAAGTTTCATCATATTTCGCTATTAATTCGATAAAGGACATATAATTGTCTCTAATTGTGGATTTTTTATCTTCTTGATACCCCCTATAGATCATTTGATATTCTCCGAAGAAGCAGGTAACGTCTATCAGCAGCTTTAATATATCTCGATTATTGTTCACCAACTCATTGCGTAATTCATGAGTTAACTGATTGTCCAAACAATGTTTAACTCTAAAATTGTCAAATGATGTTTCTTTAATTACTGCTCTTAAGTGCTCTTTGCTGTTAGCATGCATCTTAAGACTTCTGTGGATATTATTAAGGTCTGAGAACTTACTCAAATGCCATGAATTGTTACATAAATGAAAAAGCAGACAAGGCCAACAAAATAATTTTAAGCCTCCTTCACAACCAGTCAGCCACGTGTATCTATCATAAAAGTTAATCTTAAACGATCTATTCTTTAGGCTTAAGTGTGGTATATAACGTCCTGACGAAATAATATCAGATCTTTCTTCAAAACTGCGCTGATGAAAGCTTTTCTTCAACAAACTGCATATTACACAGATACACGGCTTATTTTTGGACGATTTGTATTCAAAATCACAGTCAGGCGTATTTGCTATTGGAATTCGGGATATTATCTTAGCATTCATTTCACTTCCTTTTTTTTCCTTAGTTACCGCTGCTAAATGTGCTTTGCTCTTATCATGTCTCTTAACACTTCTATGGAAGTTATGTAACCTTAAAAACCCACTAGAATTCCATGCAGTTCTTTCTTCTATATTAAAAAGCAGACAAGGCCAACAAAATAATTTTTCTCGGGTTTTACAACCCGTCAACCATGTGTAATCATAATAGTATTTCATATGAAATGTTCTGCCCTTATGTTTCAAGTCTATGATTGGCATAGGCCGTCCCGATGAGATAATATCACATCTCTCTTGAAAATTGCGCTCGTAAAACGTCTTTTTTAGCACACTGCATACTACACACAGACACGGCTTGTTTTCAGATTCACAGTCAGAAGTATTTGCTTTTGAAAATGAGGATATTAGTGTTCCTTTCAGATCAGTTTCCTTGATGTAATCAGCATTATTAGAATCATCTATTTCTTCATCGATTTTGTACCTAAAACAAAAATTTTAAATTAATAAGCGAAAGCTCAGAAATTTACAATAGAAATTTGCTGGTAACATTTCATTCCTCAAGCCGTCTATTTCAACAAATATACAGCTTAGCTAACCATTTCTGAAATAAGACAAAATGTTATGTGGCTTGTGCGCACAATTTAAAAAAAGGCTTGTTAAAAAAATGATAAATTAAAAATCATAAATTAAAATTGTGTGATCTACATGGCTGTTACAAGGATCTACGGGGCTAATAACTTAATCAAGAGACTTCCCTAGTCTAGTTTTAATAGCCAAAATAATATTTGTTGTTCAAAAATAAAACAGTTAATAACCTTTACAGAAAAAAATACAAGTTTTAATGTTATATTTTCATCTTTCACTTAAAAAGAAAAAAAAATCATATTTCCTATGTGCTAGGTGTTCCATTGATATCATATGATGTCTCGGTAACTAGCAAATATAGAAAGATGAGGTTTTCACGAACTTATGATACTTGTTTATCATATGTTCATAATCAGAATTTTCATAGCCCTCCCCGTTTTCAATATATAGGTCGAACGTAAAAATCTTTCATTTTGGACACCCATCGTAGTTCATGTATCCAACAATTTATCAAGAGGTGAAAACTGATTATTGGAGAACTTTTTGCGTAGACCCCAGTAACATAGTTAGTGTTTTCCTGGAACATTGACATTTTGAGATAATAAATCAGAGTTGCGTTTGTGGTTCTTGGGCTTTTGAAAAATATATAACAGTGCGAGGTCATCTTTAAAAACTGTCATTCTTATGCCTTACGTTTAAATTCCGGTTCAGGCCACGTTATTCATTTGTTTTTATTGCCATAATGTGATCAACTTTAAAGTCAATATTTACGAATAGTTTAATTTTATTTAATTTTCATTAAGTGTCGGAATAGTATATTATGATATAAGTGTATAAGAGGGCCTTTAAAGCACGCGCGACATATTTCAAAACACGACGCGCAGAAAAGCATCTTATATACGCATATCATACGCTATTTTTTTATTACGAATTCATCATAATCTCAAAAATGTTTTAAATATTAAACTTAAGGGATATATTGACGAATATATTAATCTGTCACATTTGACATGATCAAATGTGTCTATAGCAACCTTTAAAAAAGTAGGCGCATCATAAACATCATTTTATGCACGCTGCAGCGTGCGATAATCGTTGATTATCATGCATGCGTAATAAAAAATAGATTATTCCCCAAAGTATGGTATGGCAGGTATTTACGTAATATTTTCATTTGAAAAATTGTTAAATGTGTTTCACACATGCTTTATTTAAATCAAGTTAAAAATTAATAACAAGGCCTATAATAAATCCCGATATATTACTTTAAAAAACAACTATACTAAAATTAAATAAACTGTTCAAATTGCTACCCGTTCCCCTAAGCATTCCTGATAGATGTTTTTGATCCTCCTTAAGGCATTAAGATTTACAATATTTAACATTAAGTTTTCAATTGCATCATGATGCCTGTAATAAATTTCGATGATTCCAGTCTATCGGCTTAAAGAATTATCCTCCAAGACTTGCCTTAACCACCGAGCATTACCATAGACTAGAAGCTTCACTCTAAGCCCCGCCCCCAGCATTCCCCTCCTTGCTCCGTCGCGAAACCTGGTGAAACGCTGGCTAACCGCTCAGGCCTTGTGCCAGGTTTCACCCCGTTTCGTCTAAAATCTGGCATCTCGACTTTGTAAGCGTTACATCAAAAGTGCCAACTGACACTGGACCTTCTAGTCTCATGTAATGTTCGGTGCCTTAACATAATATGAGAATTGTGTGCTGAAGCACCATTCTGTTGAAAGTAAATTTGATTTAACCTAGCTAAAGGACTATATTGTCACACCGCTTTATTTTTTTATGCATTATAAAGAAATGTTAAATATAAAAGTTTTAGAGCTGAATGTAAGCTATTTGCTACATACATCCCATTTAATTATTCTGCTGACTTTTTCATAAAATATTTGCATAAAATGTAAATTTGAAATACGCGCTTTTCCTCAAAAATCAATTTATGAAAACAATTTCAAACAACTTGGTCTTATGAAGCAGGTTAAGCAAATACACTCCAATATAATTATTTTACTAATTTTTAATATCGTCGACATATCATAATACAAGTATACATAATTATGATACACATTTTGTATAAATAATACATTACAAAATGTGTATCAAAATTACATATATTATGATACATTTACTTACTCTACTGTGTAAGAAAATTTTTTCTATATAAGCATAGAATAATAAAAAAAAAATCATTAGATAAATAAATAAAGAAGACGATAATTAAAATAAATAAACATATTTCAATTAACTTTTTTTATTTCAAAAACACTTAATTATCAAAGACAAAATATGTTGACAATGCTCTTACATAAAGGACTAAGGCTATTATTAGAAACAGAACAATTTAAAAAGTCAATACCGTAAGAATATATAAAAAGATATAAATATATAAGAATATTAACACTAGATTTGTCATGTTGGTAAAAGACGCATATAGTCAAGCAATAAAGTAAAACGTTCACTAATCAAATAAAAAAGAAGAACAAAAAGGTCACATAAATTTTTCCCCATAATATTCACTGGAGTAATACTAAGCTTTAGCAATAAATAATTATTTCAGGGATCGTACTAAAGCACCTGGAGTCAGTTGATCTCCCGATTCGGAAAGAAAAGATCATGCAATCAGCTCTTTAGTGGGTTTGTGCAGGATGCTATTTTCGATGCTTCTAAGGAAAACTAAACGACCAGAACCACCCAAACTAACACAAACATGTCTGGCATAGATATTGCATATCGCGCATAAATGCTGAAGAATTTGATAGAAGTATTTTTCAACTAAAGGAAATATAGACATATTGAAATATTTTTATATAATTATGCCTTTCATAAACTGCAATACATGTTTAACATTTTACTAATTGAATCATGTTAAAGCAAAGTTTGTAGCAGCCTTAATGGGTTAAGTTTTAAAAATTATAAATTTTACAACAAACTTACAAATCAAATCTTCTTGCTCATATTGGTATATTCACATTATTTGTAATGAAGTTCAATTCTTCTGCTAACTTTAGCAATGCCTCAATTACATCATCATAAAAGTTATGATTTTGAGATAACTGTTTAATATAGTCATTTTCTATGGATAATACTGCCAAATTAGACATTGTTTCCTGGTTTGAAGAGTTTTTAGTAAAGTTTTTAAAGCGTTTTAAAACGGATAAAGTATAGTCATCTGATGCATTTCTGGTTGGAATAGTTAAAACTAGTTGACACAATTTGCCCACTTCTCAAAATGTATTATCTAAACCACTTTCTTTAAGAAAAATCAGCATATTTAAGGGTGTATTATGCTGATTAATTTCCGGACTCTCATATCACACACTTAATTGTGAGCGCAAAGCCACAATGTCAAAAAGATTGCTATAATTTAGTTTCAAAAGATTAAAAGACTTATCAGGAAAACCTGAGTTGTCAAAGCTACTGAAATTACGAAGTTCGACAAATTTTAAATCCTCAAAATGTTTAAACCTGTCTTCTAGATGTTGAATAATACTGTCTAGGACTTCTAAAAATAACTACTGGAGGAAGTTTGCACATGATCTCTTTTATTTTGTGCTTTCAAATATTTTAAATTGATAGTTTTCTCCCAAAAATGCTGAAACTTATCCCTTTCTTGATATAATCGGTTTTCAAAGTCATGGATATTCTTAACAATTAGGCTAATTGATTTTTTTTGAGAACAATAAAGCTATTGCACTTAATGTTAAAAGGAACACTTTACAATCCTTAATAAATCCCACCGCTTGAGATAAAACTAAATTTAGTTCATGTGCCAAATAGTGTACAAAAATTGCATTTTGAAATTCAATTTCTTCTTTGATCGATTGAAATAAGTCATCTTCAGATTTGCATCTAAAAAATAATTATAAATTGTGGAAAGGACGCAACTAAAAATAAGTATACAAGTAGCAAAAAGTATTCAAATACCAAACTATTTATTATAACAATTATTCCGTAAAAGTAAACTATTTCAAATTTGTAATGTTTTCATTACATTAGAACTGATTTAAAGTTGAGGATTAAACTCATATAATTCAATCAAATAAGTAAAGATCGAATTTATACAAGCAAGTTTCATTTATTGCTAAAAACAAATCATCTTAATTTATATAAGTAAACTAAATTATGCTTAATTAGGATATATGAAACGTGTGATTCGCTAAATTCGAGGGACTAAGACATAATATTTTATATTCCATGTAAGTTTTAGTCATATTCTATATTGCCTAATGTTTAATTTAGATAAAAGAAAGAGAAATATATTTAAGGGTCAATACAGAAAGACTAGTAAATGTACAAAACTCAGCACAGAGTATATTTAGACGATTACAAAATTATGAAACTTCGCATATCTCAAAATTTTAGGCACATACTGTATATGAAATACCGTACATCAGTTCAGCTTTAAATATTATTTAATTGAAAAGAAAGAAAATATGATTTCTAAATATAAAACACCACACATAACAAAACTTAAAAGCCGCATAGCCTAACCAACAAAAGCTAACTCAAACATGCAACTGTAAGGCGACAAATATTGTTTAATTGCAATAAAACAAAATAAAATGTTCATAATAATCTAATAACATGTTAAAACATTATCCAGAAAGAGAGATACAAAGATCAATTGACGGTCCCAAGTATAGAATTTCTTTATTTTATATATTTTATAGTTCTTTGAACAATAATAAAGCAATAAATCCGGTCATGTGCATGCGGAAATTCGTATACGGATTAATGGGCCTTATTTTGTGATACTTTTTTTTATACCAACACTTTGTATTCGTGTTTCAATAATTAAAATTTGATAAGGATATACTATCGCACAGCTGATCTAAAAACAACCTCGACTGGAGGTTGAATATTTTGTAGGAAGTCTAAACCAGATGTGAACCTCAATAGACGTCAGGGGCTTTCCTAATCAAACCCGATTTAACATACTTACTCTTACATCAATTCCAAATAGTACACCGCTTTAATATAGACTTTACACTCTTTGCAACTTCTAATAGAGAGATATTATTATTACGTTTCCTAAATAACTTAATTACTTAATGAATATAAGTATAAAGCTTTTTCGAGTCATATAACAACTATTTAACGTGGCTTAATCAATTATACCTATAAACTAAAAATATTTACCTTTAGAAGATGCGAGACAAAAATAAAAATACATTTAATTGCTAATTCCAGGCAGAGATCAATGAAAGAAAAAATTCGGCTACAGTTAATGAAAACATACTACAGCGATCTTTTAAATGCTTATTTTTTAAATGTAGTTAAATTTCTATACTTTGACATCAATAAGCGTAATTATTAAAATTTTACTGCAATATTGTGGATTTTTTAACTATCACTAGGTGTTTCTCAATGTGATAGCATAAGGAAGAACGACGATTATATGTCTTATCACAAAACTTGCAGTAAAACAGTTTTTCCCCACCATGTTGATATCCCATATGGGTTCTCAAGCTCTCTTGCAATAAATAAACCTTATCACATAATGTGCACTTATATTGCTCTTCGGCAGTGTGTAAGTTCTGGTGTTCGTCTAAGTAGCGCTTCCAATTGAATTTTTTTAGGGCAGATGTCACATTCTAAGCTACTTTGCTCCACATGTGTTTCTAAGTGACTTTTTAAACTTCCTTGCAACAAATAGATTTTATCTCAATACTTACATTGAAATTGTTTGGCTGCAGTATGCACATATAAGCTTAAGAATTGAATCTTTCTCGAATATGTTTTATGGCAAATGTCACATTCTAATTTACCCTTGGTTCTATGAATTTGCTTATGACTTCTTAAGCTTCTCTTTAATAAATACGTTTTATCACAATGCTTACATTTATATAGTTTCTCTGCAATATGTACATTGTAGTGTTCATCGAAATTACATTTAAGCGAAAACTTCTTGTGGCAAATATCACATTCTAAAATCGCGTCGCTATTATGTACTTTCATATGATTTGTTAAACTCCCTTTCAGGAGATATTCTTTACCGCAATGGACGAACTTATGTTCTTTTTTTGCAGTGTGCCACTTCATGTGGTTGTCAAAATGTTCTTTTCGAAAAAATTGTTTCTGACACACTTCGCAATCAAACGGTGGGTTGTTTGATAGGACGGGCATTTGCACTTTATTCGACTTGGATTGAGCACCTAAAGGAATAGGAAAGGAATTCCTAGACTGGCACGTAGACTGAATCGTACAATCTGAGATATGTTCGCGTTTCATTTCATTTCCGAGGTATTCACTTTTGAAAAAGTATTCGGGTTGGCCATGATAAATATTAATTTCTTCTTTGATTGTTAATGATAAATTATCTCCTCTATTACATCTAAAACAAATATTGCTATTATTATCACACAATTAAAACAGAGGAAAGTTCTATATTTATTAATGGTTAATATAAAAAATGAAGGTGTACATAACGTAATGGACCAGTCTTTGACCGAGAACCAGCCAATAATTGCTAATTTCCAATAAAAATACCATTTGTATAGTCCCGAGACTACTTTCCTAACAAAATTAGGTCTTAACATTTGAACTAGTTTTTAAATGATCCACCAAAAATTAGACAGACGCGCACAGTGTAAGATAAGATCTACTCGTGATCAGTTGTTAATGCATCGCCCATAAGTTAAGACGTGTCATACTGATTTCCGCTGTGTAAAAGTCAGATAAGATGCCGAATTTGATAAAATGTGATATGTATATATTGTATACATTATATATTGTTGCTAAATAAATACTTATACCAAAAAATTATAAAATTGATGGTTTTGTAACTTGGTCAAACTTAGGATCTCAAAAATATATCGAGATCCAATCTTTGACCAAACGGGCAAGCACTGGTTTTACGAAGAATATTTATTTTATGTTTTTTTTTCTAATTTAGTATTTAACAATGATTAAAAAAAAGTGATTTTTAATGTTTTTAGACCATATTGTATTCACAGACTAATCTTTGACCAAACATTAATTAGGTTTAAAAGATTATTTTTTAAACTATAATACTGGTCAACCACTGGGTCAAATGTCGGTTAATGATTGGTTATTTGGTTTAATACTGGGGTAAAATATAGGTCAACGATTGGTTTTCCTAATCTTTACGGTAAATTGATAACATAAGAGAACCCTCGATGTCTATCGGTTTATAGTAGGAAGATCTGAATGAAAAATTAGCTACTTTTTCAATTTCAGAATGCCTGCAACCCCTAAAAAACCCGAATATTCCTAAGAACAGCTTCAATCTGCTATAGAAGCTGTCAGAAATGGCATGTCGTATAATCAGAGTATTAAATATAATGTACCAAAGACAACAATATTATATAAAAATACGGGGAAAGTTAAAATGGATGCAAAAATGGGTCCAGCGACATTTTTGTCTAATGACGAAGAACAACACCTTGTCAATGCACGAATAGAATTTCCTGCGACAAGAACACAATTGGCTGATAGTATTCAACTTCTTTTCAAACATAATAATGGCAAATCCAACCCATTTCCAAATGGCCGACCTACTAAGAAATGGCACGAACTGTGAAAAAAGACATCCAGAGGTTGCTGTTCGTGTTTATCAAAATTTGTCCAGACCAAGGGCATCTCTTAAAGAGGAAGCATTACGCAGGTGGCATAAAGAAGTTGAAGAATATTTTCAAACGCATAATCTTCAGGAGGTTTTTGAAGATCCCCAGAGGAGTTTCAAATGTGACGGGTCTGCGTTTTTTTATCTCCAAAGGAAAATAGAGTTTTAGCTAGAAAGGGGGAGAAAGCTGTGTATTCCTTTATCTCAAATGACGAAAAGGTGTGCTTAACGACTCTTATTATGTGCAATGCAAATGGTGATTTTCCACCACTAATAATAATTTACTCGTACCAACGAGTTCCTTATAAAATTTGCAGAAAGGTTCCGGAATCTTGGGGCATAGGAAGAAGTGACAATGGCTGGATGACTGGAGAGACATTCTATGAGTATGTTAGTAACATATTTTATATATGGTTACTTCAAAACAATATTCAATTTCCAGTGGTTCTCTTTGTGGACGGACATTCCTCTCATTTAACTTTAACTTTAAGCAAATTTTGTACTGAAAAAAATATTATTTTAGTCTCCCTTTATCCCAATGCTACTCATATTTTGCAGCCCCTAGATGTTGCATTTTTTCGTCCTCTCAAAATTCAATGGAAAAAAACTGTTCATGAATGGAGAATATCTAATAATGGGGAAAAAATGTCTAGAGAATACTTTGCTCCTCTTCTCGAAAAAGCACTAAATTCAATGGAAAATAAAGCCCGAATAATTTCAAATGGATTCCGAACTACAGGCTTATTCCCATTCAACGTAGAAAATATAAACTTCAAGAAATGTTTTCAATGTGACCCAGTTAATTTCGAACAAAATCCTGATTTAGTTCAGCCAGCCCAACAAAGTAATGATTTTTTAAAAGAAAATATAGAAATTACTTTAAGCGTTATGAAAAAAATGCTACAAGAAAAAGTTTAGATGTTTGAAGCTAGCAGTAAAAATTGGAATGGAGATATTGAAGACACAAGTTTGTTTAATTTGTGGCAAATTCTAAAATCAAACCAGCAGACAGATACAGAAAATTGTACTTTTTCCGTGACTTTGCCAGAAATAGATGATTCAATTGATCAAATTATTGACAATGCTCTCGAAAATAACAACACCTTGAAAGATATATCTGAGTTTAACTTGTTTCTATGTCCTTCCTATAGATATAGATGAATTAAAAACCAATAATAAAAGTTCAACTACTGTTGAAGATCCGATAATAATAATAGTACCTGGAAGTAACAATATCCCAAAAGATGAAAATACTTCTCTAGTACACAAAACAACCAAAATACCCTCA